>VXAC01003236.1:1019901-1049417 GCA_013399225.1 Rhipidura dahli | reverse complement strand
GGCTTCATGAGAGGAAAGTCCTGGTATCAAACGTGATTTCCTTTCATGTCAAGGAACCCACCTAGCTGATGATGGGAAGCCAGTTGCTGTAACCTTTCTGGATTCCAGTAAAGTTTCTGGATTCCTGTCTCTCACAGGATCCTTCTGGACAAAACGTCCAGCACACAGCTGGATAAACACATCACGGGATGGGTGAGCAACTGGCTGATGGGTTGGGCATAAAGGTTTATAATGAATGGGGTGACATCAGTCTGGCAACCTGTCACTGGTGGGGTTCTGTAGGGCTCCATCTTAGGTAGGGCCCTGTGCTGTTCAGCGTCTTCATAAATGACTTGGACACAGGACTGCAAGGAATACTGAGCAAGTTGACAGGTGGTACAAAACTGGGAAGAGCTGGAGACTCCCTTGAAGGCAGGGCGACCCTGCAGAGAGACCTTGGCAAATCAGAGGGCTGGGCAATCCCAAACAATATGAAGTTTAATAAGGGAAAGTGTCAGATTCTGTACCTGGGATGGGGCATCTCTAAATGTATGGAAATACTGGGGAATGAGGGGCTGGAGAGCAGTGCTGTGGAACGGGACTGGGGGCAGTTTTGGGTGCCACAGTATCAGAAACTAGAGGGCATCCAAAGAGGACAAAGAAGATGGTGAAGGGCCTTGAGAGGAAGCCATATGAGGAGCAGCTGAGGTCACTTGGTTGGTTCAGCCTGGAGGAGACTGAGGACAGACCTCACTGCAGGCCTCAAGTTCCTCATAAGGAGAAGAGGAGGGGCAGGCACTGATCTCTTTTCTGTGGTGACCAGTGACAGGACCTGAGGGAATGGCCTGAAGTTGTGTCAGGGGTGTTTAGGTTGGATATCAGGAAAGAAGTTCTTCACCCAGAGAGTGAAGGAACAGGAACAGGCTCCCCAGGGAAGTGGTCACAGTACTGACAGAGTTGAAGAAGTGTTCGGACAATGCTGTCAGGCACATGGTGTGGCTTTGGCAATGTGCTGTGCAGGGCCAGGAATTGGACTGGATGATCCTTGTGGAACCCTTCCAACTCTGCTTATTCTGTAAAGTGGTAAAATAATACACCTGCCAGTCTCATCAAAGATCACTGTCATATCTTGATTAACACAGGGCCACCATTCTAATTTTATCAAGATGTGGCTAAAAGTGATAAATGAACTGTAGATATGGATGAATAACTAGAAGTTTCATAAAATTTGTTTACTAATGCTAAATGTGTTTTGCCTATACATCCATTCAAACTCTTACACTTTAAAACCACCCTGCCCGCCCCACATTTTTTATATAGGAACAGAATTAATATAGCATGACATGAAGACCATACTTGATCAGGTGTTTTTAAACACATCAGCAGTCTTTTAGTTTAAAAAGGTTTAACTATTTAGAAGTGCTGATGATATTTTTCTTCCCAGAATGCTTTTCTCCTGTCAGAACTTTTATAAAGATGTGTGTGTGCTTCTCTTTGTCTCTGTGTAGAAGAGAGGTGTACAGTGCACTGAACATCTATAAAATGCTATTGCTGTTGGCTCTGTGAAAAGGGAAAATTACTCAAAAGAGACTTGGAAGAAAAGAATGGAAAGGGATCTTGGTTTCAGGCTTGGGGAACTGCAAAGCACTTCTGAACTGTGGAAGGGAAAAAAATACTTTGTTTATACTAGTAAATCATAACTTGAAGCTATAGTGAATGCAGGACTAAAGTGGATTTAGCCAGTGCTGTGTAACTTTGATCATCATTATGGTTTGTTTTGCATTTCCTTCGTAGTGTCCCAGGCTGTCTTTGAAATGACTTTGTTGTCATCATGTCATCCACACGTGCAGACGCTGAAACTGCTGCTCTTCTGTCCTATCTGGAGCCTTGCAAATGCTGTATTTTCTCTAGCCTTCTAAAGTGTTTTGTGTCTTATTCCGTCTTTTTGTATGGAATATCACTCTATGGTAAATTCATTTTTACTGTCATCTCTTTTTTAAAGTCTCTCCCATTCCCCATCCGGATTATGGCATTAGGGTTATATTTGATTTATAGTTGTCTTCGTCTTTTGCCTTGATCTTTTTCTTTCCTTCCCCCAGCTTGTCCTGTTAACATAGAACAGATCTGCCTTTGCTTGCACTGCTGATCTTTTCCCCCTGCACTTCCTGCTTGGAAACCTTTTTTCTACTTGATCTTCTGACCTGCAGACCAGGCTGATAAAAGCACTATCTCTTTGCTGCACTGTCCTTTTTGCTACCTCTGCTGCATCTGTATCAGTGGTGACCCTGAGTGTGTTTATGTTACTTCCTGTTCCAAACCTCACATTGTTTTATTAATTTAGAAGGAAGTCTTCATCTAATATATCATTTAAATAGCATTATGATGAATGAAGTGTAAGCATTCTAACTGGTAATAGAACCAATGCATGTTTTGAAAAATATGCAATTAAAAGTTAAACTTGCACGGGTGGCCGGTGGTCTCTTTGCTGCTTCTATGCTATAGCTTTTATGCTCATTAGATGGTATCTAGCAACATATGTTACGTGCAGCTGTAGTACTGCAGCCCAAAACACAGAGTGTGTATCCAGCTTGCTCTGTGTTTGGGCAGTCTACCTGGAGCTGCAGATGTCTTGAACCAAATGCCCTGTTTTATGTAGGAAAGTGTAGGTAGCTGAACCACAAAAGTGCACTGTGTCTAAGATGTCTGCTGCAGGGAATCGAGCCAACGTAGGTAGTAGAGAGTTTTAATGGTTGTAAAGCTGCCAACACTAGGTAAAAGGTGGGATAAGAGAATGATTTGTACCTGGAGTGTGAGATTAATGCCCTGCACTTGCACAGCACCTTTCATTTGACGATCTTGGGCATGCTTTATGATCAGTTAATTGCCTCATAACCTCTGTGTGAGGTAAAAACTATCACTAGTTTACGGTTAAAGAAGCTGATGCATAGAAGAATTGAAGTAACTTCCTTGGGATACCTGGGTAGTTGTGGCAGAAATGTTTGAAGTTCATCTCAAACTAATTTTGGATTGTCTAGCTTCACAACACTGAATTTCCCTATACAAAAGGCAATAATTGATTCTTTCTCTTTTTGTTCTTCCAGTTCTTCAGTTGTGTGAGTTCCCTTCCTGTGCTTTTTTTTCCCTGTGGTCCTTTGAACTGTGGTCTTACAGGTGGCAGCTGTAGGGAAGTGTCGAAAAGGGAAATTAAGTTCTTTTAACTTTTTCTTTTACAAGCACTGCAAATTGTCTGTCTCTTTTAGATGCCAAAGAGCAGAGTTTTATCATGAAAATAGTTGAAGTCTTGACTTTCTTCCCACTCCTCTCAAAATACAGGTGTCATAAAGCTTCCTGGCATGTTCCCTTTTGTTCTTGTCACTTAGAGAAATCATGAACCAGTAATCCTGTAATGCCCGACTTGCCATGCTTGGAGCTAAATATGTCTTTTGCTAGTGGTGGTTGGGCAATTCTGGGTGAGCTAGAAAGTAGCTAACAATGCTCCCATGCAGTAATGGCTTTGTCTCTGTTAGAATTTACGAGCATTAAATAAAATTACATTTCTCTTTTAGTGTATGGACACACCTCTCTGTTACCCAAACCAAACTTTCAGTTAGGTGTTTCCTATTTGTCTTCTTTTTTCATGTTATGAATGAAATAACCAGAGCTATTTTTGTGTTGTTTTGACTGTGTCTGTGTAAAATTCCTGCTTGTCCGTACTGGTTAGTGTCGCTGTTGTAACGTGGATGCATAGAAGAACCACACGAAGTCCAGGGTCAGCTAGAAATGGCAGACTGAGCCCCTCTAATGGCTTTTCCCCGAGGGGTTATATGGTAGTTCACAAAAAGTGAGTTAAATGGCATAAAGTAATTGGTTCTGTGGCCATCCACACTTGAGGGGATTGGCCCAACTCTAAGACGTCCGTTCCCAAGTGTTTTTCTAGTTGAAGCCATAACAATCCAGCAAAAACAAGTCACAGGTGTGGATATTTGATAAACTACTAACTTTGTTTTGGTTAGCTTGCATGGGAAAGACAGAGTTCTCACAAAATGCTAGAGAGCTGAAGAAATTCACTGCTGAAGCCCTTTCAGCATCTACAGGTCAGGAGAACAGGAGTAAGTAGAAGTTAGCATGTCCAGGGAAAGGATACCTCAAGTAATTGGTTGAAAAGGCATATGAAAATGAAATTTGTGTTTGAGGGAAACAGTGCTACAGGCTGCATCCTTCGACATAGTATATATGAAAAGCTGTCTTCAGAAAGGTGACTCAGTAGTAAATCTAAACATAGAGAAGTACTTCAGCATTTTATTGAACTATGACAATTTATATTCTGGTTCGAAGTATGCAAGGATAAAAATGGACACATACATACCTCCCCACATGATGAAAAGTGATTTCCATATTACGTGTACCAGTTCTTATTAGTAGTGACTTTCTTTTGGTTTTAACACACTGGACAGTCAAAGGTAGTGCGAAAAAGGTGATAATGGTCATGTGCTCAGTAAGCAGAACACATTTTTTGACCTCAGTTTTGTAGAAGAAAAAGAAAAAAGTAAACAGGATTTTCTCTTAAGGTACTGTGGACTTGACAGAGCTGGTAATTGGTTTTAATCTTTCATTTCAGCTGCTTTGCCTCACAAGATGAAGTTTTTTTTTTCTACTTCTTAATAAGCCACAGTGCATCTCATGCTGCAAGGCAAAATCATAAGGTCAAGTATTAAAGATAGATGAAATTTTTTTTGCTTACATCTTTTTTACCCAAAACCTGCTGTTTGTCTTTTATTTCTTATCTGCATCTCATGGAAGAAAACCATACAATGACTTTCCTATATAAGTAATAAATAAGTATTGTGTATATATATATAATACTTATAATACATAAGTATTTCTTCCTTAAAATAATGAGGAATTTTATTTAACTAATTTAACTAATTGAACTCAGTTTAACTAGTTTTTTAAAGAGAAATATTTTGAAACAGATGTACAAAGCTTGTCTTTGTTGCAGAAGTCAATTTTAGAAGCTTAAATTTTAAGGTAGCACAAGGGTGGTTGCTGTGATGAGAAAGGTAATAGATTTTTTCCAGGGAGAAAAGTTAAAATCATTAAGGTTGGAAAAGACCTCCAAGATCATTGAGTCCAGCCTTTGACTGAACACCTCAGCATGTAGTGCCACATCCAGGCATTCCTTGAACACTTTCAGGGATGTGACTCCACCACTTTCCTGAGAAGCCTATTCCAATGCCTGACTACCCTTTCAGTGAAGAAATTCATCCTGGTGTTCAACCTGAACCTTCTGTGACGCAGCTTGAGGCCATTCCCTCTTGTCCTGTTACTCGTTGCCTGTGGAAATAATTTTGCAGTTTTAATTTCAAATTACAAGTTGAGAGGTTTGGAGCTAAGTGCAGCTGCTGATGCTGTTTCTAAAAATTGTAGAATCACAGAATGATTGCCTGGTTTGGAAGGGACCTTAAAGATCACCTAGTTCTAACCCCTCTGCTGTGGAAAATGATTCTACTAAACTGCTGTAATGTATGCATACATGCAACATTAATTAACTTAGTCTAGTTCATCATCCAACGCCAAGAAAGTTAGTTAGGGTCACAATTTGTATGTTACAAATTTCAGAGGTTCATACTGGTAAGTGTGCAAACTGGTGTGGTAGAGCATGGAACAGAATTGTAAGAATGCCAGCAAACCTTCCAACCATGGCTGTTCCAGTGTTTGGTACTTGTTCTGCATTTGGCATGTAATTAAAGAGCAGACATTAGTGGAGTACCTGTTGCTGTAGCCTAGGTAAAGTGATGGTCATCCTGAAGAGAAGCAAACCCCTTTGGTTGTTTTTCTCTTCTGTGTAGTACAACATGCATGGTGCTTGGGTGCTTTACTCATTCCTGTGCTCTTCCTGTGTGGAGTTTCTCTCCCACCAGACTTGCACGCATTTTGCATTGTTGGAATGGTAGTGACACATCACCCATCTTCAGTGCTCAGTTCATTTGTCACAGAAGAGAACTGACTCTGCTGCCATAAAATTTGTTTTATTGCCAATACATTTAAACGCTTTTGATTAACTTTTATTGGGGCCATTTTATTAAATTTGATGCCTCCGAATATCATGCTGAGGTAAAGATTGCTACTTCAGTTGCCACAAATTTTATTAAATTGTTATCTGAGAGCATGGTGGTTCTTTGTTCCTGGCCTGGACATCAAGTTGATTTGGAATCCGGCCAAAGAACATGTTGTTTCCTCCTTTTAAATTGGCATCCTGCTAAGTGGTAGGGCCTCCTGGTTGCTTTGCACAATTATTTTTAAGATATGCAGAAAGCTCCAGAAATATGAAGAGACTTCTTTTAAAAGCTCAATGTTTCATTGAAAGATACATTTATTTGCTTTGTCTCTTCTACAAAAGAGTTCTTAAAATAATAATGCCCAAGAAAATGTAGCAGTGTTATTGCAGTGTTATTGTCTTTACAGAAAATAGTGCAGCTGACCTATTTGAAACACCTATTTACTGTTTCCCTTCACAGTGGGCTGGAAATGAAGTTTTTAGCATTTAATGGTTCAGCCCTGAAGGAAGAGATTTTATTTTTATTTTTTAAATTAAACTGACTACTTCTAGTACAAGTTAATTAGACTTTACGCCCAAGAAAAGTAACACTAGTAATCTCATTGCAGCTCAACATTAATTTGAAGATTGAATTTTATTAATTTATTTTAAAAATTAATACATTTTCATTATTTAAGAAACTGCTGTGTAAAAGTAGGTGTCCTTATATTCATTGATAATAAGTAATTTTTACAATGTAGTGGATGTCATATGATTCTTTATAATGGAGAGTATATAGTAATTACTTGATATCATAGCACTGAAATAGTATTACAGGCCTATTCTGCTGAGAAATAGAGATGTTCAAGTCCCAGGATGTAACTGGTACAAGTGGGTTATTAATTTTAAGCAGAAAATGGATAACAAGGTAATGCTTACTTACAATTTTAACTGGGAAAAGAATGTCTTTAATATGTTTTTTGAGAAAAAATTTAGATGAATTAGACCTAGTCTAATAGTCTAGACCTATTTACCAATGGTAAATAGGCAAAGAAGGATTGGCAGAAAATATCAGTGAGAAGTGCAGAAAATGATAGTGTACCACTTTTATAAGGTAATAATTTACTAGTTTGGTATTTACTTAGTGAGAGTTGCATAAGTAAACAGGCAAAGCTTAAGCAGCAGGGACAATGGTAAGAAATATGGGCATTAAATTGGCTACAAGTGGAGAGAGAGAGCAGAGAATTTATACATGAAGAAACAATGTATTTACTGTAGTGGGAGTTGTTATTTGGTGTTACTGGGAGTGAAGTGGTGTTGGAAAGTAGAAGTTATAAGGCAGGGTGTTGGTTTTAGTACAGTCTCTTTTGGTAAAGATAGGGCTAAAATGGGTGAATTTATTTTCTACAGTGTAAAAATCAAAGGATTTTATTCAATGCATAAAAACCAGCATTTGAGAAATTTGATGAACTGTGTGCTAAGTGATTATTTTACCTCCACAAGAGACCCCGAGGCCTGCAAGTTTTTGACACTGAGGGAAATGTGTAATTTTTTAAAATAACTCCTGCTGTTAACCTAACAGAGAACTTCCATATGGAAATCTAATATATGCGTACCCTTACTCATGCCAGAAATGCAGATCTGGTGTTTCATGTAGCCTTTTCTGTGGCTCCCACAAACACAATTGCTGAACATCTGACAGCGAAGAATGTATTTCACCATAAATTGGTAATAAACTGTGTTTTGTATGAGAAGAGAATAGTAATCTTTTGCCTTGTGCCACCTAATCTAATAACACTATCAAATCAAAATATGGGCATCTGTTCTAGAACATGTGGTGATTTCTTTTTTAATAGTAATTTCTTTTTTCAGTTTGTGTCTTCTCTTCAAAAAAAAATTTTTAAGCTTTTTTTTTCCCCCAGGTTTAATGGACTAATCCTTTCCATATGAAACCATGGCTTTCCTTTTCTAAATATGAAGGAACTGGTTATGAAATGTATAATTACTTGAGCTTTAGGTAGATCTTCATGTGAAGAGTCAAAGCATATCAGACTACTCCCTTTTTGTCAGAGGAACATGCTTTGTATGCTTTTTAAAAATTACTAAAAGTACTTTATCATTGTGAATTCCATCATGGTAGACAGTATTTCACAAAAACCACATATAACATACAGATTACAAAAACTTAGTGTACCCTGTAGATATTCTGGAAGGTGATCTGTCTACATACCAGGAAAGATGTTTGGTTCTACTCAACAAACCAAGATTATTTTCTTCAGAAAGAGAGCTATTTATACAAAATATTGTCACTGCAGGACACATACAGGAAGGAATGCAGGACACAGGAAGTTAATGACTGGAATCTGTTAGAAGTGCCATCAGATGGTAGTATACATTTTTGGCACACCATACTTACTAGTATTCTGATGTTTCAGGCCAGATTTTATTTTAAACTTAATTTATCTGAAAACTGGGCATGTAAATAGTGCTCTCCCTCCTCCCCAACAGAAACATGCCTTCTAAAAATTTTCTTTGAGATTTTAAAATGTGTCATTGTAAAACCAACTGGAGAACAAGACCTTAACAGTTACAAGAGTCAATGTATTTGAAGTCTGCTCTGTCTTCTGCTTATCATAGGTATATTGTTTTCTTTAGAAGTGAAAAGAAAATAAATTTCAGTAAAATACTGTAACTGGATGGCCTTCATGGAAGTTGAAAAAGAAATAGCTGACTTGCTAATAGATTGTGTAATTTGTTATTGAAAAAAGGATACCTCACATCTATTAGAAGACTGGACAGTATTATAACCAGTTAAAGAAAAATGGATTGTAAGTCATTCCAAAATAAATAAAGCTTGTGGTTCTTACTGTGATACTGAAAAGGGGGAAAAGTAAAATCTTAAGAAATATTTTAATATGTTGTTTTTCTAAGTGTAATTAATTAATGGCTCCTAATTTTTTGTTTCCATGTAATTTTTATGAGTCAGTTATTACCAATCGTAAAGAAAATCCAAACAAACCCAACAGATTTTCAGTTGCTTTTTTATACAATTCCACAAAAGGTGAAATCTGGTAACTTCACTATTCCATGCAGTGGGCAGATTGAAGCAGCATTTTTAAGCATTTCTTTAGAATAAGCCTGCTACTTAGCCAGTTCTGAAAATTCCACTAGTCTCAGCTAACTGAGAAAAAGGACAATGGCAAATTGAGTTGACCATCATCTAGTCACACTTAACACCTAATGCTGCAGGCACAAGGGATCTTACTGCTTTTCAGATGCCTTTTTTGGCTTTCTTCAATAACATGAAGGTAACCTGCAGATTTTTCTGGTTCTTCTCGTTTTTTGAGTTTCTTGGTAGCTGCTGTGGAAGTGTGGGCTATTACAGGCAAAGGGAGCAGTTTACGAAGGTGGAGGAAGGATGGGGTAGAAGCTTGGGAATGTCCCTTAACAATATCTCAGAGGTCAAATTTATTCTATTGGGACAGATCTCTAGGCTTACTTTCCATTTATAAAATAGTGAATTTACACTCTCTGTCTCAAGGGTAATTAATTTGGTGGCAGGGAAGATCTCAAATGACATTTCACCCTAGATTGAGAAGGTACCTGTAATCTGGCCATAAAAAAAAGCTCAACAGTGATCAGAATTAAGCAACAAATGATAAAACCCAAATATGTTAAATGTTTCAACCTGTGAAATGTTTGAAGTATGTACTGAAGGAGATGATAGTTTTTCATTCCAAATTTATAAGGCAGTACTATGAGAGTTACACCCTCACAGAAATATGCAAGTAAAGAGATGATAAGCCGAGATATCTTCCATTTTACTAGACACAGGAACTGCTTTCAGTGTATAAATTTTAAGGCTTACACATTTGTTTTACAATAAGGTACTAACTTTTAATGAAGTTTTTCCTGTGCTTCAGCTGATACAGTCTGATTTTTTGCAAAACCTCTCATGAGTTCTTTGTTTAAGCAGATTTTAAACTGTAATTTTAACACTGCAGTCAGTGTTCTGGTGAGATGGAGGGGTCTGTATCCATGACTTTTGTTCTGTTGTTTGGTTGGGTTTTTTTTTTAGTATATGCTGAAACAATTTTTAAAAAATCATTCTAGTGTTTGGATTATTACAGTACCTCAGCCTTTCAAGCATTCAGTTTAATGAACTGTGTCTGTTAAAACACAAGCATGTTTTCTCTGCTGTGTTTTTATGTGCCTTGAAGTTGGGTATCTCAGAGGACTTTTAGAGTAATTTGTAAGCTACTCACTAATTTTTTGTGGAACTCAGTCTTTTCCCATAAATTGCATTTAAGTGACTCAGAAGTTGTAAATGGCTTCTTCAGTTCCTAAGCAAAGTGTCCTCCTTGCTGCAGCATCCATTTGGTGTCGTGTAGCAGGCAAAACCCCACTAGAATAGTGGCCCCAGAGGTTTGCTGTAGTTTGCTTATTTGTGTCAAGATACCTGTATACCAAAATGTGGTCCTGTTGCATTTGTGTATTACACAACTGCTATGTTCCCTTGCTTGGAACTGTTAGTGACTTGAGAGTGTGGATTAAAATAGACCTGATAATTAATAGATTTTTATCAAAGTTTCTCGAGCATCCTGACAGAGGAGTTGTTCCTCAAAGAAAAGTGAGAATGATTTGCAGCTGGTTGTGGATAACACTTCATAAGCGAAGATGGCAGTGTTTGGGCTTTTTGTAAAAAATGTGGCTGAAATAATGCAAAAAGGTGATGGGGATGGAGTATGAGAATAGCAAAATGGAAATGAACCTTTAGTATCAAAGGAGTATGTACATGCAGAAAATGGAAAGGCAGACAAAAACTTAAAAGTAGAGAGATAAACTCATGTTTGTTGTAACAACAACAGCTTTTCCCTTCTCCTCCAGCCTTCTTTATTAGAGTGTGTTAAAGCAGTTGAGTAGGAAAACTATCTGTATTAGCTTTGTGAATTGATATGAAGAAATTATCTGTATACTGGTCAAAGCCAATTATAATGATTTTTAAACAAGAAAATACCAAGAGACTGGATTGTTTATTTGTCTCTGTGATACATAGGAATGGCTGTGTTTTAAGTTGCAGTTGACTTCTTTTAAGAATGTCTAGGAGAAAACTTGAGAGGATCTCCACACACTGACTGTAAGCAGTATATTTAGTGAGCTTTACGGATCGAAAATAGCAGATGTGTTCCAAGGTGGGATTTTTTTATGCAAAGTAAAGCTTGCTTGGATTGAAAAGAAAATGAGCTGTAGGGAATGTCAAACTAAGGAAGAAAGGCAGCTGGGAATAATAGTGAGAAAGTACACTGGCTAGTTTTTATCAGCTGTCCTACTCCAAGAGGAAGTTGAGAGGTTTTGCAAAATGGATAGAAGGGTTCAGTGGGTTGTATAAAGCCTGAGCTGATGAGGGGGTGTTCACTGAAGAGGAAAATGCCCAAGCATGTCACTTGCCTAGAAAGGGTGTGGAGGTATTAGCTGGTGCTATGGGAACATGCTGTTGTGATCCAGTCTGAAGGATCAAACTCAATTCAAGGACTTTATCCTGCATTTGCTGTTAAATAAAACATATGCTTCAAGTCTGTTAATTGTTTTGCTATTTTGCCAGTCTACCAAGAATAGAAATCTCTGTTCCTTCTTTCTCTCAAGAAATGCAATTCACAGTTGGAATTTGAATAATACTTTTTAAAATTCATCTTGTCTGTATAGCATTCTTCAGAGAGGAAGACATTTTCTTTGATGGTTCCTGTCTTGACTTATTTCATGTAGTTGTTAATTGATGATAGATTGAAATATGTACCATTATTTTCTCTGCATAACTTGGTCTTACTCCTACTTGCTGACAGCACCACAGAGCTGTGTGTATGGATGGGGATAGTGATTTGCACGCACTGCAGGATGGGGAGGAGAATGCAGCATGACTTAAAACCAGATATGTCAACGTTTTCAAGTCCTGCCTGTCTGCTTGGTAATAGAACTTTTCAGAAACTATTTCCTAATTTAATTTTATATAAAAATACTCAAATCAGAAATTCTAACACCAAGCAGCCTGAAGACCTTGACTATTAATGCATTCTTCTATTGCAGTTTTTCCTGTTTCAAACTGGTTTGGAACTTAAATCATTAGAATCTTTTTTGTATTGATACATGGTCCCCCCCCAATGCCTGTTTTAGCTGACAGGGCAAATGATTACTCTGTAGACAGCTTTCCACACAGAAGTGAGGGTTTTTGTGGTTGGTTTTGTTTGTTTTTTGTTAAGAGAAGATTTGTGTTTTGGAATTCTGACACTCCTTTTTAATCATTTGCTGCATAAATCCTGTGTCCCTATGTAAGGCACTCTAACTATGTATTTATCCTTCACATTGCAAACTCAGTGAATTAAAGTTTTCAGTTAATGACACAGGGCCCTTGCTTTTAGTTTTACAATATTTTTTCAGTTTCTCAAATCTGAAAAACAAAGTAAGGCTGTACATATGTATTATTTGATAAATTCTGTAATTTCTGGATGGATTTAAATGGTATTTAAGTGTCATGCTGGTGTTTTTTCTAATCAGTTATAGCTCTTATTAGGACACTCATTGCTAGGAGCAGACCATTTCATTGCTCTGCCATTTCTGAAGCAAATGATCATTGCTACAGGAAGACCTTTGTAGGCAGTGTTTAATTTAAATATGTTCTTGGATGCTAAATTTTGTAATATAAGCATCTCGGGCAAAGCAAATCTTGGCTAACTGAGGCATTTATATTGTGGCCTGAAAGCAACAGTGTATTGATTTAGTTAGATGGTTTCAAGAAAGGTAAATTAACTGTAATTTATCCCTTCTTTGATATTTTTTAGGACAGGGTGGTTTTTTTTGAATGATGTATAGCAAAAAAAAAAAATTGATTGGGTATTTCTAGCTACAGTGCTGTTCATTCTGGAAGGAGTGATTTGTTAATCTGCAGCTGAACTTTCATAACACGTGTGATTTAATCTTTCAGCAGAGGGATGGGAGCGGTCCCAACTGTTGCTCTGTGCATTTGGCTGCATATTCCTGCCTCCTGCCTTGGACAGGATCGAGGGCTTGCATGGCCACAGAGTTAGATCAGCTTCTTGATTTGCTGGAGAGTGAATCCAACAAATTGATGAAGCTCATGTAGCTGGAGAAAGATTGGGTATGGACCACCTGTTTCAGCAGCAGTTGAGGGTAAAGGATTGAGTGTGACATTAAATAGTCTAATTTTGTTCCCAGGTTATTTACTTTGTTGTCTGTTAACACAGCAGAGAGTTTATTTTATCGTAAAATTACCAAGAGCTGTAAACATTATTGTGGGGACTTATTTTACTCTTAGCTAAATATGCAGATAATATCAGATACAGTAATTCTGAAATAAGCCTGAGCAAAATATTATCTGTGTCACAGCTGTAGATTTGTCACATTCTGAAGAAAAGCTAAGCAGCTGCCATGACTGTCATTAAAGGAAGAACTAAATTTGAGCTCACAAAGACAGGTTACCTGAGTGTTTAGATGATACTTGGCCTGAGATTCATCCAAACTGCTTTAGTATATACAAGGCAGTGTAAATAGGTAATGATTTCTAGACCCTAGGATGTAAACTTCATAGTGGTGTCTGTATCACAATAACAGTTTGGTTGTTTGTGTTGGTTTAGGTTTTTTGGGGTATGGGGTGCATTTTTGCCCTACAGCTGCTTCGAGTTCTGAAAAGCTTTTGCATCACACTTGTCTCGAAAGTATTCCAGAGTTACGTAGCAGGGTGGATTATTTGCAACAGTTATGTGGAACAGAAGCTGGGGGTTGCTTGTTTTTTCTTAAATCTGAACAAATGCAAGTGCCTCCTCCACGCCTGGTTTCTCACTGTGTCACAAGTGATCCTTCTTTGTCCATTCTTTTCTCCTGCAACCTTTCATCCCTTTCCTGCAGGGTATCAAGGTATTAGGTATCACTAATAATTTGGTATGCTTGGTGTATTGCAATTCTATTTCTGCATGATAGATTCTTGGTTTTGTGCACGATTTGTATCATGACACTACTGACCTGACCATGTTTTCTGTGGCCAGTCCTTAATCTCTCTTCCTTAGGTGATCACATTACATTGATCTCTTCCCTGTTTTTCTCCCATGTCTTGCATTAAATATATCTAAAACCTTTTTGATTATTATAATAAAGGCATTTTTTGCAAATTTAATTGGGAGAAAAGGGCCCTGTACTGAGGGAGTTTTCTGCAGCACAGTTTGTGTTACCATGTTTTTGAAATAGTTTCAGTGTTCCTCTGATTAAACGTCTTAATCACATAACTACTAAAAAATTATGAAATTTTTATCTAAGAAAAATAAGGTTGGGTGGGGATATCACTTCTTCATTTTCTGACTAACCAGATGCTCACTCGGGT
Organism: Rhipidura dahli; assembly: GCA_013399225.1. Taxonomy (NCBI): domain Eukaryota; kingdom Metazoa; phylum Chordata; class Aves; order Passeriformes; family Rhipiduridae; genus Rhipidura; species Rhipidura dahli. Next base: position 1,035,015 of record VXAC01003236.1, on the reverse strand, counting down.
GTTTATGCTTCTGATTTTTGTCCCAGGTTTGATGTTAAAATTGTTTAGTGACCAATTTTCTTGGTCACCAAATGTTGTTTAGTGACCAGTTCTGTTTCCACTGCCTGTAATATTCGTACCATTTATAACACTGTATAAAATCCAGTCTCTCTTTCGTCAGTACTAATGGAAGTGAATGATAGTATGAGGTGATGGAAACATTTTATTTCCTAAACACTTCCCAGTTTGCCATTGGTTTCAGTTTCTCTGGAGGACTGATCTTTCACAGCTGTTGCAAAATGTAAGTGCGTTTTTTCCCTGCTGTGCAGATATCTGCCTTTTTCTAAACTCTCCATGGCACAAAAGGGTCTTTTTTAAATGTCACAAATACAAAGCAATTTATGTTGGCATTAAATGTAAACATTTTTCTGTCATTGTTTATGGAAGAAATTGAAAGTTTAGGTGTGAATGGGTAAAAAAAGATAAATATTGAGCCAATCTTCTTATAGAAACAGGAATGTGACTTACACATAGTTTGCTCCTTAGGAAATATCTTACATTCAGTTTTAATCAGTTACCGCTTGAAAATACTTACTACTACTTGAAAATTCTATATATTTGCAGTAACTATGCTGTCTACTGTCTACTCTGTTATTTTGAAAATAAGTTTTGTCAGATGTAATGACATGAATGAATGAATTGTTGTAAGTTTGCTTGCATTCTAAAACTAATGAAACTGTATATATATGCACATATCTAGTTTTATCTATATATATGTGTGTATATATAAATATGCCTAGATAAATGGTTGCATATGTTTAAAACTGCCTAAAACCCCTTATGATATAAAATAATAGGATAGGTTTTAAATGAGACAACTTTACTTTTAGAAATTATTTTCTGCTGAGGGTTAGCACTGGGCATTAATGCATACATATGGAAGCATAATGTTGATTCAGATGGAAGAGGAAATATCAATTTAGATTGAGGAATGTGTTCCCTATAATCCTCCCTGTTCTCAGTTATTCTTGTAGAGCTTTGCAGAGAGCTTGTAGCTATGGTGGGGGAATACTAACTTCAGTAGCAGATGTGAGCCTGAAGCTTATTACATGTTTCACCAGATGTTTCATTTATCTTTAGGGCAACCTTCTGGTTTGTTTTTTATATCAAACACTGTGAGAAATAAAATTTAGAATATATTTTAAACATGGTATGAATATTTGAAGATAAAGGAAACATTTTATAACCTGAAGAAGCATTATAATGTCTCATATTAAGTATATTTTTCTTTTAGACTGTATTTCAACAAAATATCATACAATTTTGTGTAATAATCCAATCTGATTTAGACTAAACTTGCCTGTAAAGATAATGTAACCCTAAACAGAGCAGATTTTGTATGTTTATGTTAGCTCATTATCTACTTTTATATATATTAATAGTTGATGTGATTTGATATCTTACATACTACTGCTAGAAGTTGTTCACAGCTTAAAGTAGTCTTTTGGATGAAGAAGCCTCAGCAATTTCAGTAATAATTGTGAATCTCAAGAAGAGATCCCTTAAGGTGATGCAGTTGGTATTTCTTGAAGGAAATTGATCTTTGGGACACTTGTGTGGCTCACTGGTTTTGTCTTTGCACAGTGGCCTTCACCTCTGGGCAGAATAGGGCATCAGAAATTCCGCTTCTGTGCATCCACTCCTGCTCTTGTGCTCAAACTGTGTGCTCAAACTGTGTGCTGCCCTTGCTATATTGGAGTTACAGCATTTTCTGAAAGCTGATGTGTGTCTGGTGTCTGCGAACAAAAAATAAGTGTAACAAACCCACATTTTGGGAAGTTTTACCAGGGAAAATTGTAGAAGACAGCAAGTGAAATGTTTATGAAGTGTGTTTAGTGAATTTTGTTCATCAAGCATGTTTAATAGTGTGGGGACACATCAGGGACTGTCTCTGCCCTCTATGTTTTCTTTCATCATTTTATCAGTTCCACGAAAAAGAAATACCCATTTGCACACTCAACAAAAACCAGTGAATTGTTAGGGAGCTTCAGCTAGAAAGTAAGCAGGAACTGAGTAAACTCTCATATGTGACTGTTCAGTAGATCTGAATATTACAGTGGAGTCCTGGAGGAAAAATGTTAGATGTCAAGAAACAAAGCAAAGATCAAGTGCAATTCTTGAATTTCAAATGCAGCATTGGAAAGTAAGTTCTTTATTGCTCTTGTCCTTGAAAGAAGTAAAAGAGAGAGTAATTTTAAAAACACTTGGATCAAGAGTTTGGGAATTCCTGTGTAATGTGGAGCAGGTCTTAACAAAGACTATTCTGTGTACATATTCTTTGTTTGTGGATCTCTCCTTTGTGTCTGTGCAAATGTCTTTTCCCTTTGGTACTTAATTACGTAGTCTCCTTCTAACAGCTACAAGTGCTTACATAGAAAAGTTGTATCAGGAGAGTATTTTGTGTATTTATAATTGTTTAAACCAACAGATGGCTACCAGGGCCACTGAGTTGTAATCAGCAGTTTCTCTCCCAAACAGAATTTGGAGGTCTAGGGTAGTATTCCTGATCCTCCTCATGCTTCCAAAGTAATGCCTAAGAAGGGAAGCTGTGAGAATAGACTTGGATTGCCACATGGCCTTTTGGCGAGAGAGGAGAAGAGGAGAAGGGCCTCAGTTCCTTCTCCTTTAAAGGACAACAGTGGAATGGGCAAAGTTTCAGTTGTGTTGGGGTGATCACATAGCTCATTTAGGCAGTTGCCTAGAAATCTTTCTGGAGGAGTGGTTGCCCATTGCAGGAATGGGATAGTTCACCATGGACTGGGTTATGCCAAGTCCCAGGTGGAGGTTTGGATTTGTGAAACCATTGAGAATTCAGCTCTCCCACAGTGCAGTTGTGAATTTGTCAAGTGTTTCTAACTCAGGACTTTGGCAAGGACATTTTTTTGTGTGGAACCCTCTCTTCCACCTACTGAAGGAGTGGGACATGGTTTCAAGACCCATCAACTCCTTAAGTGTAAAAATTGAAGAAAGATAATTTGTTAAAAATGTATTAGACTCTTAAGTTAAGCAGTAACTGAATGTGTTGGGCAGTAGAACACCTGCTGTATTTACACTGCCAATCAACATGGTTTGGTTGGTGTCATATGGCTAAGGCTCTGTGCACATACACCACAAGCTCTATGTCTGTGTGGATGCATTAAGGCTCTCTAATAAACATCATGGTGATTCACAGGCTTCCCACAAAAAGAAAGATTTTTTTTCCAGCACCTTTGAGTATATTCTAATGATAAAATACAGAGGAGGTGTTTAAAACCCAAATTTCAGGTTTTTAAGTAGTTGTTTAGAGACTCTTGAGAGTGATATAAGCATTTTTCTTGTAAGGCAGAGTAAACTTCTGACAAAGTTTGCAGATTTCCTGCTGGGACCTGATGCTGTGATTGTTATACATAAAAAATAAAATACATTAGGAAATTTAAAATAATTAAGCAGAAGTTGAGTTTATTCTTACTGAATTGTCACTTTAACAGATACTTCAAAGCTGACACTGTTCTACTTATTAAACTTGTATTAGTCTGAACTTTTTTCTGGTATAAATGTGTAACTGTGGCAAATGGAAGTTTATGGGTTTTTTCAGTGAAATACCTTCGGAAATAGCATTCTTTGTAATATCTTGCAGAGAAGGAGTCTTCAGCTGTTTATCTAGATTTAATTCTGGTTATATTAATATTAAAGAGAATTTACTGAGCTTGCTCTTGATGGCTGCAACACTACCCTATTTTTTTTTTTTTAAATTTAAATGCAATTTTAAAAATAGGACATCATGGTCAATGTACTAAAATGCTTTTTAATTTGTATTTCTTTCTGTCGTTTTTCTCTCTCTGTTGAACAAATGAATTCTCTAGGCCTCAATTTTCAAGTCCTCTTGATACTGCATTTCAGTGTTATTCAGTCCTTGGCTTTGTTTCCTCTTTGTCCTTTGACAGTTCTGTATTTTCCTATTTGTTTACCATATTGCACTGCAGTTGCAAATATAAGCACAGCTTGTGTAACAAAAGTATTTTCAGACTGGCTTACCCATGTTAGTTTTTTTTAAACAATTTCTGTTACATTTTTGACATTCAGTGAGAGTGGCTAAAATAAATATAGTCTCGTGTCTGTTAACCAAAGATTTTGCACCTATTGTGACTCGTGTCTTGTTTGCATTTGAAAAAGTATTTAGGGTGAATCCTTTGAGAATCATATAGTGCTCTGCATAATTGCTTTTAGCATTTTCAATAACTAGCAAAAAGATGAATGCAGAATGAAAATAAATGCTTTTGAAACACACAAAGTCTCCGTCAATGAGATTTCACACTATGGTTATTTCTTTCTAGAAACCTATAATTTACTCAAGCCAAACTAGGTTTACTTAGATTGTGATATTTTTATTTTAGCAATTAACAGAAATTTGTGATCTTGGCCCCTTAAAAAAAAAAAGTCCAATAACGTTTTATGTGACTGAAAATAATGTTTAGATTATTTTTTGTTATTTTTCTTTACTGTGTTCTAATTTGCTAAGCCATCTTTTCCAGTCATAGAATCATTGAATTGCTGAGCTTGGAAGGAATGTTTAGAGGTCTTTGGTTCAATCCCCCTGCTCAGAGCAGTGTCAGCTAGAACAGGGCATACACATGCATTTTAATTGTCTCCAAGGGTGGAGTCTTTCCAGTTTCTCTGGGCAGCCTATTGTGGAGTTTCCCCTTCCTCACAATTTGAAAGCAAGCAAACAAATAAGCTATTTTGTCATATATTTAAGTTGAATTTCCAAAGTATTCATGCACATGGGTAAGATCCATCTGAGTCTTCTCCAGCTCTCTCAGCCTCTCCTTGAATGGCAGATGCCCCAGTCCCCAGTCATCTTTGTGGCCTGTCCCTGACCTCTATGCAGCAGGTTCTTGTCTCAGACTGAGGAGCCCAGAACTGGACACAGCAACCCAGATGAGCAGAGGGTAAGGATCACCTCTCTCGACCTGCTGACAATGCTTTGCCTAATGCCCAAGAACTACCAGCCTTTGTGCAAGGTCCATTGATGGCTCAACTGAACATCCATCCAGGACCCCTTTTCTGCTGAGTTTCCTTCTAGCCAGTGTGCCCCAGCATGTGCTGGTGCCTGGGGTTCTTCCTCCCCAGGAGCAGCACTTTGCATTTCCCTTTGCTGAACGTTTTTTCCAACCTGTTTTTAAGTCACTCTGGAAGTCAGCACAAACCATGTCCTGGTTTTGTATTGTGGCAGACTAGTGAGGGTGCACTCTGTCCCATCATCCTGGTCATTAACAAAGATGTCAGAAGAGTATTGGTCCCAGTATTGATCTCTGGGGCAAACAAATAGTGACTGGTGTCTGCATGACTTCATGCTGCTGATCACAGCCCTGCATGGCTCATCATCACTGTGGTTTTTATCTGAAGTCTGTTGGGATAGTATTAATCTTGTTGTATTCTTTTTTTCCCCCTCCAACTATAATTTGAGTTTGTAAATAGAATGTTGCTACAAAGGCATTTTGGCAGTCAGTGAAAAATAGGTACCACCAAGTGATTTGATGATTCATCTCTTCCTCAAATGAAGCTCTTTTACTTTGAGGCTTTGTTCAGAATAAATGGTGAGTGCTGTCCCAAGGGTTTATAGTCTTCAGAGAAGAAGCAGGAGTGGAAAGAATTTACTTGTCCAGCCCCCATCAGGGAATCCTTCAGCTGAGCAAGCAGTGGGGCCACAGCCTACTGCCTCCAGCTCTAATGTACTGTGCTTTTTCTCTTACGCATTAAAGAATTGATTGCAATGAGTCTGCCCCTCTGCTTCCCTACTTGTTTCCCATGTAAAAAACTTTCTTTAAGTTTATAACTTCCTTCTTGGCACAGAGCACTTTTTCTGCCTGTTGAAACAGGGTGTGAGTTTAGTTCTTGGCTACTTTAAAAGAACAAGCCACGTTTAGATATAAAAGTTGCAAGTGCTATGTTGCTGAAATATTAGCTTTGGCTTGCAAAATCCTGCCATATGATGTTACAAGCCCTAGAACGAGGAGAAATTTGTCCTGACTCTGCCTTATTAGCTTGATCTAAAAGCTATGTGCTTTATTTTCTAAATTAAATATTCTTGAATTGTTGTGGGTTTTAGTTTTGTTTAAATAGTTTGATATCTTTGTATCTGAACATAGTGCATGCTCTCAAGTTGCTAGGTGCCAAAGGCTGCTCGTGCGAAGGCATGACTGTCTTTACTTCAGATATCTAACCACTCCTGTTTTTCTTGTTCCTCTTGCTGGGTTATGGAATAGACTTCCTGAATCTGGCCTGAATTCATTGGTTTTTTTGAGGACACATTGAAGAAGTGATACTAATGCAGGCATTATTAGTGATAGCTTGTGCTTTAGAAATTCAACTGAGTAACACCAGTGGTGATGCCATTCAGTAGATGCTGTGCAGTGTTGTAGTTCCTTACTGCAGCACCGATGCTCAGTAAAATGGCAATTTCTGTTCTGAGCTACCTTAGCCTGATTTCTCCTAACCATCACGTTATTATCTGGGCAGTGGTGAGAAACCAAGTGGCAGTAGGGGTAAGGATAGAGATGAACTTTGTAATGCTGAAAACAAACGCTGTCAGTCTTCTGTGTCTTGTTTGTTGTTGCGAAGTTGCCTTTACCTTACTTCTTCTATGTATATAAAAGCATGTTTGTGTGCACTAATGTTTACCATGGGAAATCCTCTTTGATTCATGGTTAAATTAATATTTACATATGGGATATGTGTATGTATGTATTCTTTCTCTGTCCCTCTTCATCCACCCCACTCACATCTCTTTGTGAGTGTACATATATATACACACATATCTGAAAACAAGGAAGCAGTGAGTGATGATGATGTTTCTGATTTCCATGGGAAGAAAATGGGACACATAGTAGCTGACTATGCAGGTTGTCCAAGACAAGGTTGGACATCTGATACAGAAATAGTTGGGGGATTTGGAGAGATTTAATGCACAGTGAGTCTGGATCTGTCTTGACCAGCTGAAATGTCATTTAGGTGTACCAGGTTTTACTTTTTTTTACATCCATGTAGAAAGCCTCTGAAAACTGAGCCATTCATGTTTAAATACTATAGTAGATTCCTGTGTGTTAAAACAAGATCTGGGGTATGTGTCTCCCTGGTGTTGATGGTTCTTGTGTCAAAGTGGAGCAGTAGCTGCCACTGAGCCTTTCAAAACTGTACCTGCTGGCTTTCAATGGCACCTGTGTTGTAAATTGCTAACCCTGTGTTAAAGCATCGTATTGGAGTTATTTAAAAATCTGTGCTGTTATGCCTGAAACTGTACACTTAGAAAACCTTCAGTACTTTAATACTCTTTCACTAATTAAATGTTACACATGCTAATTAATTGACAGCCTCTCTGGTAGCAGTCATGTATGGAAACAGTACAATGATGTATTAGTGATGTTCTTGAACATTTCTGTTTTGGAGTTGGCATGAAAACAAGGTTTCACTGAATGAAGCATAACATGCTTCCTCAATTGATTAGCTCCTAAATTCTTAACACATTGCATTTTTTCTAATGTTGTTGCTTAGCTGTATGGGATGAGGTGTGTTGAAAATTTGGATGCCATCAGTTCTCAGTGATGAATTTCTGGTCGGAATGTCACGTCTCTCATCACTGTAAGCTCTTCCTGCTAGCATATGAGGCCACTATAACTTCTTGCATCTCCAATACCCTCTGCTAATGCTATCACCTGTCATGTTGAAATGCACATATTATATGTAATACATAGGGAGCAAAGGAGGCTGATTTTCACATGCAGGGACTACCTCTATCAGAGTTTGATTTAAACTGTTGTTTCTTGGTGCAGCCAGCAGCTTCCAAAATTACTGTGATATGACTGTTGGTTGGCAGGGAAGACTTAATAAAAAAGCTGAAAATGTCATTAATTGCAGTAATTTAGGAGTCTTTTGGGCAAATTCTTTCACAAGGTTTGAACCACTAGTCCTACTCTTCCTCCAAAATTGAATATTTTTCCTCAGGCTCCCTAGAAAATGTTGATCGGTGTCTTCTACTTTTGAGCCCACCTAAAATCAGTTTCCTTCATATTATTTCACAAACTCAAAACTGTCCTTAAGAAAATTGAAAACAGGTCTTGGTAGCCAAGATGCTACAATAAAATACTAGTGTAATGTGTACCCCTCAAAAAATGGAGTTGTTTGATATATTCAGTTCTGGCTCTCATTAGGTATCATCTCTGTATGGATCCATGGCCTCCACATGTGCAATGCAAACCTTTCACTTCATCTAGAGAAATCTTTAGGTGGAGGGGTTGTTTACTTACACTTTTGTAAGCCTGCATGTTAAGAATTTTTTGTTTTAGAGTTTGAATAATAAAAGCTGAGTTTTCCCTCTCTTTTAAAGCGTTCCCCAGTGATAAGAAGTGATGTTGAGTAAGTATGTCTGTGTGTAGTGGCAATCGATTAGCTGAAGAACTAAACCAGAAGGGAACCTGTCACTTTAATCTGTCTGCAAGCTGAAGTGATGCCTTAGGTTTTGACTTTTGTATTTTTCCAAAATCCTGCACTGCTTAGTGTGTAACTCTGAGCTTTCTTGTAGCCTGTTAATTTCTGCTCTCTTGTGCTGAGAAGTCATAACAAAGCCTCTCTGGGTCTGCTCTTCAAGGACACCTAGACCCAAGGCCCTAGGCCCAAAAACTGTAAACTAAAAGCCTCTAAAGGGGGGCAAGCTGAGGGGAATTACATCATTAAACTGAAGCTTTAATTGGATAATTAACTCTGGCTATGCAAATGAACCAAACCTATAAAGGTGTAAAGAACTCGTGACCTGCCGTCCATCTTGGGGTCCGTTTTGGCAGCAGCCTCTGGCTCCCAAGGTGTACCTTGAAGGCCCTTCAAATAAATATCTACCTTTATTCTCTTACTCCTGTCTAGTCTCTGTTTTCAGGTTGGCCTCTTAAGGCATCAGAAGAAGGGCAAAGATTTCTATTGTGGCAGGAATTGCAAGCAACAGGACTTGACTCATTTTATCTGGAAGTCGCTGCTTGGCAAAGCAAATGTCTGACCCGGATCTTGTAGTGAAGAGATACTTTGTCATCTGTCTGCTGGGTAGGGCTTGGCTTGAATTCTGACTTCCTGGTACCTTGTGTGAATTAAAGTTGTGTTGCTCATGGCTTGAAGACCTGGCTGACAGCCATGAGGAGCACTTGTAGGGGATCCTGCAGCAGAGATCCAAGTGAAGCTGCTCTTGGTTAGAGCTTTCAGCTTAATCATTACTGTGTAAGCTGGTCAGATGGGATGTCTCAGTCTGTGTCATGGACTGCTCAATAGGATGTGTTACTTGGAGGTGTTAGTCGGGTTCTAAGTGTTGTAAGAGGTGTGCTGAATGTTCATCTAGGTAGCAGACAAAGCTCCTAGTTACTGCTTTAAATGAGGGGTAAGAGAAAAGTGCTATTCTTACTGACAAGAAAGAAGTTAATGTGGCGTTTTACAGCTGTTTGCTCAGTGAGTAACAGCACCTGGGCTAGACAACACTGGTAGACATTGTAAAACTAGTGTGAATTTTGGGGGTTGTGTGGGGTGCTTCTGTCTTCCTGAAAGTAGCAATAGATGTTGACTGCTTCAAGCTTTCCTGGTGATGGGGAGGTCTTGCTCTGCACACTAGGCCCCCAGTGGAAGAAGCAGTAAGGACAATGCTGAAGATACAGTTGTCTTTTTATTTTTTTAATAAGATACTTCTGTAATTTTGATCCAAAGGATGACTTTATGGGGGTGGCTACATGTTCTTCTGTTTTGCCAAGACTAGAACTTCACTGATTCTTTCTGCCAAATGTTTAGCAGTGTTATCCCTACATGATGGGCTGATAGGGGTCACAGAAAAATAGCTTATGTAACTTTCACTTGAAGAAATAGACAGTAGCAATGCCTTTTCAAGAATCCTGAATTGATAAAAAGACAATTCAGGAAGATTGCTTTGTGGGGGCTGTGTGTGCTTCAGTGTTCAGACTGTGTTTTGTGAGCTTGAAACTTAAGAACAGTGTGAGAAATGAAAATGAGACTTGAAAACAGACGTGTGGATATTTAATATCAAGCCATCAGAAAACCACTTGCTTCATTGTATCTGGTAACACAAGATGGGTGTTTTGACTTTAAATAAGTTGTGGAAGATGTCTGTCCACTTCCTACTGCCCTTTGAATTTCATCAATGCAAACAATGATTGGTAGAAAATACCCAAACTTTGAAGCTTTACAAAGAAGAAAAATGTTTTTTCTGCATTTCAGGGGGAGATGAGGAATTTAAAAGCCCCCAAACCCCTTATGTGACGTCATCATTTTTCTTCACTCTTTAAAAAGTTATTAACAAAATGAGACTGGCTTTCTTGCGATGCATGCTGTATGAAATTACTGATTTTCAAAATGCAGGGGTTTCTGAGTTGTTTCCATTTCAGTATCTGTTCCTGTTTTGCTTTCAAATTGTTGAATATGAAAATCTGTGTTAAATTAAAGAAGTAAAAGTGACTGTGTAATTCATTAATCTTTAAACATTCCCAAATTTTTCCAGATAATTGAATAACCTCTCTGAGTATTTATGTAATATGAAATTTCATAAAAAATACATTAACCTGATTGACATTTATGTAGGAAAGGAATTAGAGTTTCACCACATTTTTGCGTTATTGTGTGCTTAATTTCTTTGTAACTTAGAGCACTGAGGTATATATTTTGTAAAGAATATGTTGGTATTTTGTAAAGAAAGAGCTTTTACCTGTTAATATAGCCTCACTAGAGTAAACAAGCAAAAATGAGTGGCTGTTTAACAAACTTAAGGATATCTTCGGAAACTTTAAGAACCCACATTTTTTTTAAAGGAGGTCCTTTGTTAGATATGAGGTTACTGTGATACAGAGTTATTTTTTGAACTTGCTGATTCCTTTTCATGCTTTTAATTCTACTTTGCATGTTAGCAGCTAGAATGGTACTGGACAAAACTGTTGTAAGTGAAGGCTTCAAGGTGCTGAAGTTCCTGGGAATACACTCCAAAGAGAAAACAGTTGATGCTTTCATTAGGCATGTGATGTTTATTAGGAAATGAGATATCATCTTCCTGCTTTCTTACAAGGAAAGCAAGATTTAAGCTGCACAGATGGCTTTTTAGTAGTACAATTTACTGCTGTCATGACAGTGTAGGCTGACTGAAAATTTTTCTCATGATGAAAATTTCAATCTCATCTCAAATTTGTATTCAATCAATGTAGAAATAGTAGTGTAATAAGCCAAATGGATGCTTAGACAAGAATAATATTTACCTGCCATATAGGAGGAGATTAATTGGTGAGTGTTTGTTAGAGATACTGTGAAGATGGAACTTTATAGATAAATGCAAAAAAAAAAAAAATACTCCAAAGATATGGCAGAAAGCCTTCAAATGTTGCTTTTTTCTTTTGGCCACTGCTTCTTAATAATCCTTGCCAACAAAATATTTGAATTATATTGTTGATTTTAACTTTAATTTCAAGATGCTAATTTAAAATGAATTTCTGAATTAAAAATGCTTTTTGAAAGTTCAGTGTTTTAATATTTGTGAAAGATAGTATTATAATGCTTCTATCCTTAAAAATAATGTTGCATACAGTAGGAGACAATGTTGCAAGTTACCTTGACAGTGCTGCCCATCTTGTTTAGAGTTGTCTTGAGGATTGGATGTATTTATTTAAAAACAGAAGTAGTTTCCATTATCTTGAGTTGTGTAGAGAATTGTGTGGCCGGTGAGATTTAGCTTGTCCAAAGGCTTATCTGAGTGTTGGCTCTTGTGTTAATGAAGTGCTGTAATAGGTTGATGGGTTTGATTGCCTCCTAATTCAGTGGTTGTGTGCTTAGACCAGAGCCCCAAGCTTGCTGTCAGAAAACCCTGGGTGAGTGCCAGCACATGTGCAGGAAGTGGTGTGCCTCCATTTGCTGCTTTCCCGTTGTCCTGTCACGCACATCCCTGTGCTCCCCATTCCCTTGTTTTACTCATTTGCTCTCAAAACTTGTCCTCCTTTATTCCCACCAGTGACAGAGCTGCCCTTTCCTACCATGTCCTGCTTTGTCAGGAGCTGTGTCCCTGTGCTTGCCCATGGCTTGGAGGCCCCTCTGTTAAGTAGCAAGGTAGTCATGAGCAGTCACTGCTGGCCTTGGTGGGGTGTCCCGTATCCCAGGACAGTCATCCCTGTCCCTCATGCTAGAACTGTGCTCATCAGCTCTGGCAGGGACTGTGCTCTGGCAACTGCTGGCTAAACTGGTAATGAATAACAGTCTGGAGATACATGCTCACACTTGGGTAAGTATCTCCAGACAGAAGCACTCCAAATGTTGTTTTTTATTTTTATTATGTTCTGTTACTTTTCACTGTTCACCTACTGATTGTGATATCTCCTCTGGGTGTCCTGTACTTTTTTCTGTAGAGCACAATTAATATCACACAGTGCTGTCGTAAAACTAACATTGAATTCTGATCAAGGTTAAAAATGAATGAGTTTACTGAACATACATAATGAATTGTTACTTAAAAGTTTTTCCTCTTCTGTTTCTCTCTTTCTTTCTCATAAAATGAAGGACCTTTTTGTTTTAGAAAAACATTAAGGCACTAGCAAAGCCTCAGTTGTTGTAATAAGCATTCACTCAGAAGAGGCTGGCCTTACTCTTACTAGAACCGTAGTGTTGGTGGCATAGATGGAGGGGATTCCTAAAGTTTTGTAGTCAATTTATCTCATAGCCTATACCGAAAACTGATTTGTGAATGTTCAGTTTTTCCACCACAGTTGTTAACTCATTAGAACACAAAATTCCTTAAAATAATTTGGCCAGAGCTGTTCTGCCCTTTTTATTCATCCTTCAGTTTAGCAATTAAAATGGGTCTGAATTAAGTCTTTTGACTTGCTTTTAGTTTTGTGCTCTTATGACTATGACTCTTGGACTTTTGCCTATTCTCAGGTGATTTTTTTTCCCATCCAGCTACCTACAGACCCTGGTCTGCTTAACTTCCAAGTTTAGAGGAGATCAGGTGCTTTCAGCCCAGTATAGAAAAAGTGCATAAAATAGAGCACTGTTTTGTAACCCTGACTTGATATTTCAGAGGAGGAAATTAATATTATTGAGGAAGGCAATATTTACTTTTAATTTTTTTTTCTCCATGAATAGAAGAATTGTTCAGTTACTGAGCTTGTGCATTTGTCTTGGGAGAAGTCTGTATGTGTGAGGTGGTTGGATATAGATAAAAATCTCTAAGTATTTGTATGCATATGTGGTGCAAACTTTAGACAGAAATGTATTTCAACAGTGTCTAAAGGCTTTTTCATATAAAGCATTGCATTTGCTGGAATTAATTCTGAATTTTTGTTTCTCTTTGCTCATTCTTTTTATTAATATTTTTTAACCAGAACAAGTTGGATGTGGTATTCCTTATATTTGTATCTTCACAATTGTAATTGTTATCAATAGATGCAGTTACTGTGTTTCATAGTTTTTCAGACAATTAATTGAGATTGTGTGCGTGGACGGAAACTGATTGTCTCCATAATTCTCTGTGCTAAATTAAATTAAATAAATCAATATTCCTTCTTTTCAAATGCATACGCTGGTTCCTTGAACTAGCATCTGCTAACTTGGTTTAGTCATTGAAGATAGTGTCTGAAGCATACATGTGGTTTGGCAAAGTTAATATGTATAGAAAAACCCAAATTTTTTGTGCTGTGAAGTGTATAGCACTTGTTCAGTACACATGCTTCCACATGGTAGCACTTCAAAACAGACAAATTACTGCATTAAAAATACTGTCCACATTAGCAGTGGTGCTGTAAAAGGAATATCTTAGCTGTTTTTCAGTATATTTTGACCAGATTAACCAAAATTTGCCATGTTCATTTTGCCGGGTAAATTCAGAGAAGTGTTAGCACAGAAACTGGACGCTGTCTCTTCTGAGGGACTTCTGTGTCCCTTGGACAGTATGCCTAGTCTTGAGTAAATTGTAGGGAGTTTTATTTCATTTGTCTTCTGGGTGCTCAGCATTGTTCAAGGAAACAATATTCCTCCTCCTCCGATTCATTCTCCTGCAGAGAGTCTTGGTGAGGAGGCTGTAGAAGGTGAGAGAGCAGTAAAGATGCACCTGGTTATTGAACCAGTGACTTGCCCTCCTGAAGGCACATGCAACCTCTGCTGTTGGAGCTCAGTTAAAGGACAAATTTGGGAAACATGGGTCAAGACAAACAAAATTTGTGAGGGGCAGACTGAAGGCTATGCAGATGTTAGTGATTTGTAGCATAGAGATGATTGTTGCCTCTGCACAGGGTCCACTGCAGCAAGCTGGGTGAGGAGCAGCATAAAACCAGTCAGTCCCTGGCACCTAACACTGGCACAAAATCCTCCCACTGCAGTGGGGCATGGCCTTTTAGGAGGCATGTGCATTGCTACTCTTAAAATCACATTTCTTAAGATGCATCAAATTATCTTTTGGAAATTAAGGCCTTGAGCATATGAGGTATCATCAAGTATGTTGCCTTCAGGCCACCACTGATCAGGGTTTCACATGTCACAGTATTTAGCGATAGTCTCAATGTCGCCAGGCTGAAATGCATCTCCTCTGATGGTAACAATAACTATTCAAGGACTAAATTTCAGCAAGGTGCACATGCATATGCGACCCCATGAGAAGTGAATTCTAATGAATTTGTATTGGTAAAGAAACAGTTTAGTAATAAGTAAATGTGCATCATTTGCCAGTTGTTTTTGAGCTCTAGGGTGTTAGGTTTGTTTGCATTTTAGAATACTGATGGACCTTTCTTCAGTGCGTCAGCTGATTTGTGCTGTTCTGGAATTAGGTTTTCAAATAGTGAAATTATTGACCAAGGATATTTTAAGGTATGGTAAACGTGGCTGAATTGCCCCAGGGTTAAGTTCTTGGCCTTGTATCTGATACATTATGTATTTTTTCTTTTGTGGGCTTTTTGTTTTGTTTTGTTTGTTTATGGGGTTTGTTGCTGGTTTTTTGGGGGTTGGTTTGGGGGTTTTTTTTTGGTTGTTTGTTTGTTTTTTTTTTTTTTTTTTTTTTTTTTTTTTTTTTTTTTTTTTTTTGTAGGTTGT
>VXAC01003236.1:968150-1019835 GCA_013399225.1 Rhipidura dahli | reverse complement strand
TTTTTTTTTGGTAAGGTATGGTATACATCTCCTGTATGTTAAAGCCCAGATAAAGTTTCTAATTTTGGCAGTACTATCTAGAAAAGGAAAATGTCTTCATGTTATTCTAGTATTTTCTGTAATCTTTTATAATATTTATTAAATTGCATTTAGGGGAAAAAATACCCACCAAACGACTGTAATAAGGTTTACTGTCAAGATTTTTCAGTCAAGGCATTTTGTTAATACAAAATCACACAAGTCAGTAATTTTCAAACAAAACACTTATAGTGTGTATTTACACACTTATTTCCTTCAGACAAATTATAGTAACCCTTTCTAGCTTCCCTTATCTTCCCCCATTTGTTTGCAAACTAACAAAGAAAATCACCGTTTTGGAGGAAGGAGGGAGTTTTTTAATAATAGAAGAAGAGAGAGTCTTTTTTTAATAAAAATGTACCTCAGAAAGGAGCTCAGGAGAGGGGTGATAGCTCAGGAGACAGAGGTTGCACCTCCTCAGAAATGCAAATACAGCTGTTGGCTTTCCTCATCATAAGGACACCCCATAACAAATAAATTGTTTTAAAATGTAGGAACGCTGTGTTAAATGTGAGGGTGAAGGAGGAAGCGTCCTGGTCTGGCTGTTTCCCTGCCCTTTTCTTTGCTCTCCTCATTTCTGGGCACTCTTTTAGTGGCTCTTTTAGTGTCAGCTTTGCAGAGTGGCTTGGGAAGGACTGTGACACAGAACAGTGAATTCATTAGAAAAAGTGCATAACTGTCCCAAATGCTGGCAGATTGAGTACTAAATACAAGGAGAAAGCTCTTGCCCAGTCTTTGCTAAGCTTCTAGGTAAAAAGAGGATGTTCTGTAGACTGAGCAAACGATGTAAAGAAACAGTGGTAATGGTATCAACAAAAGCAACTTGGGGGCTGTAATCCATTTGTGCAAGTTGGCAGCTTGTTGGAGCTATCTAGCTACTAATACATGTTATAAAATATATATGTTTGGTTAAAAGAGTTTCCATTTCTCCCTGGTGGGGACTGCATCATGTTTTAATTTCTGCAGTTGTTTTCCCAGGGCAAAGATGTTAGCTATTGATGCTTTATTGGTTCTTTGACATTTTTTCCACTATTGCCTTCATTATCATCTAACTGCTAACAGTCATGAGGGGAGGAATTGCTGGCATGAAATCTGGATGGTTTTCAGTGAGTCCTTATTCTTCTGGACAGTATCTCTTACATCGTGTTTAGTTACATGTTGCTGGGTGTACTGTGTTTAAGAAAACTTGTCCTGGAACTTTGTTACCAGTTAGCTTTCAGATGAACATTTTTAAGAGCATGATATGCCTGCATTCAAGTTTGTAAAAGATCTAGATGTTTCCCTGCTCTTGATTATTACACTTCTTGAGGGGGAAATTGTCTGGGTGTATCAGCCACATGATTTCATAGGAATCTATGTCTAAGTATCTTTTCCCCATCATTACATGACCACCTCTACTTTGATATTGTCCACCATTACAAGAGAATTGCCACTGCAAGGAGCAGTCTAGCTCAGCTATCTAAAAGGCAACATTTCATTTAATTTCATGTAATTATCACAAAATCCTTTACCCGTTTTAGCTGCTTTTTGAAAATCCTTTCTGGTTTTTCTTCTTCATGGCTTCATTTGGCTACAAAGGATCTAACTATAATTTCATTTTTTAGCATGTTGTAGCAAGTAATGTGAAAACAAGTCATACTTGCTTTCCACACAGATACACCTTTGAAAAACTTCTTTTAACCAAAAGAGTTTATTCTGTCTACATTTAGTAACTGGATCATACACTTTTTTCAGTTCAAAATCATGGCTACAGGAGGAGTCTTTTAGTTTGTTTAGGAGGAGGTCTGTGTTCTTGTTTTAATTACAAAATTTAGGAACTTAACCATCTTCACCCCAAAAAAAATCCACCAAAACTTTTTAAGTTAAATGACTGAGCTTCTTTGACAAACTAGATCTTAGGTTGGCTTTTGAGACAAACACTGAAATGCTGAAGCATTGGGCTCTGGGGAAGGAGCTTCAGCCTGGCTTCTGTTTCTGGAAGTAGTATAATGAGCTTGCTTTGGTCTGGCAAGGGGAAAGTTTTCATTCTGACTTGGAAATAACTGTTTGATCAGTTGTGCACTCCTGTGCCCTGAAGAGTGTAGAGGCATCTCCAGATTTGCCTTGGTATAGAGACAGGCACATGGTGCAGGCCTCTCCTATACTGGCTGAGTGTTAGGGGATTTCAGAGTGAAGCCTGGGTGGTTTTGCTGCATTAGTTTTGGGATGATGTATTATCATGGTGACCTGGATGAAACACAATTTTCAAGTAATTTCTATTATACTATGAAATAGAATGTAATCACCAGCATATACTGATAGAAGAAGTCTGCAAAGGATTCTGTAAGTATACATGGGTTACTTCAAAAATACAGTCAGTGAGATATGGCAATTTAAGGAGAAGGGCCACAAGACTGCAGAATGTAGTTTGTGCTGCAAGGGTGAGTGATAAGTTGGAAAAATATTTGTCCAGTCTTGAAGAATGTCTCCTCATATCTTTAAACTATATATTTGGATTTTTTTTTTCCCTTTTGCAAGGGTATGAAGTGGGGTCTAAAAATGTAGCACATTCTGCATCTAATTAATTTGTGTTTCTTTCTTTTATAATGAGTATCATGTTTTTATCTGTACAAGGAGAAACCTTAAAAAAATCCCCCCCAAATGAATGCATTGTGTGTGTGTGTTATCTTTGTAATTTTTGCAGCTGCAGACAAAACTTAAGGATTGTGTAGTGTTGATGCATTTGATTTCCTGTCAGTTGGCTCAGAGTGTTGGTACATCTGATAATCACACTGGATTATTTTTCTTTAAATTTAACCAAAAGGCACAGTGTCTGTCTGTTTAAATGGTCTGATAAGTGATAAGGTGCGTTGTTCTGTTCGATGGGATTATGTTAAATATTCCTGAATAGAACTCTGCTTCATGAAGGTGATCTGTTTGAATGAAGCATTTAATAGAAATATAATTTATGTGTATGTACATTGAAACATTACAGCTGTTGGTGTAAAAAGCCTTACAAAAAAATGTTCTCTACTTGTTTAAGGTAACTTGCGATGTATAGATATGTGTATTATATACAATAATATGTACATGCATGCATCCTTTGCATTTATATATGCCTAAAAAGAAGAAACAGTGTTGAAAATTGGAAGAAAAATGTAACCAAAACTATTTAACAGCTGTAGCTGGTTCCCCAAACTCTAATACTGAAAATGTAGTTTTATGTTGTGAAAAAGACAGAGTTTATAATCTATTGCATATACTCATTAAATAATTCCCCTTTTGATTCCAAAAGTTACCTAATTCCAGACAGCCTTGAAACTTAAATCACAATAAGTCTTTGTTACTAAATGGTAAAATGTCACTGTTTAATGAAACCCAGTATCAGATTTTTTTTTATGAATGAGGAAGGTAATGCACACTGTAAATGATGTGTAACAGTTTGTTGATCACTTTAGCAATTAACTGCAGCTGAAAAAAGTCTGCTTACTCAGGCTGGTCTTACTCTCATTCTCTGAGGAAACTCTGGATTTTAGTAAAGACAGTCCAGTGAGTAAATAAATTTCTAGGCATTTGCATAAATGAAAATAAAATACAATTTATTCATTTAATATCAAGCTTTCTCTTTAAATGGGATAGATTGTGTAAGTTTACTTTTTAAACAAACTTTTGATTTAATCCAGTTCAATACCAGATGGAAATGATGCGCAGCCTTCGCCACGTAAACATTGACCATCTTCACGTTGGCTGGTACCAGTCCACGTACTATGGCTCTTTTGTCACTCGTGCCCTCCTGGACTCCCAATTCAGTTACCAGCATGCAATTGAAGAGTCTGTAGTTCTCATTTACGGTTAGTATGAGGTTTCCTTTATTACTCTTTTCCCCTCTTAATATTATTACTACTATTTTTGTATTCTGTCTTTTGCCTGTAAGAGTAGCCTGGCAGGCCTTTTCGAGTAAATACCAACCCTGTGTCTACGGCAGCCTCAGCAGCAGCTAAGTCTAGACAGGGTTTCCTTCTTTCTGTTTATTTTTCTTGCTATCAGAGCCCTGATGTGTACGTTTTGGAATGCTGGAGTAGCTGCTTCATTTTTATTCCTTCATCTCCCCTCCCTCGTGGAAGGGGCTGGTGGAACCTGACCAGATGTCTAACAAACCCCGCTTGCTAGCATGTCTGGCTCTGTACGTGACTGACCAATCATCACACGAATTGCCAAGTTTTTTTATACCTCTGACAGAAGCATACAAAACCTGGACTGTTTCTTAGCACAAAGATTTTTTTCTTTTCTGCCTATTTAATGGTGTTTCCTCAAGCTCTCCAGACCAGATGTTCTGTGCTGTATCAGAACCGTAGGCAATTTAACAGCTTTATAGCCTCCCCCTCCCCAAACACTTACAGTTTGCCATATCTGGCAGACTTGCATATAGTTTCCAGCTGAGAAGTAAATGTAACGTCCTGAGTATCTGTCAGAAAAAATACTAATGAATACGATCAATCTTATGAGCTGCCCCAAAATTGTTTCAGTATGTTAACAATTGGATTACAGTAAAGAACAAGTTGTTAAAGTATACTTATATTGGCTGGAAACATTGCATCATCAGACCTTGATGAATTTTCCACTTGTTTCAGTCTATTTTGGTTTTCATTTTATCACCGATTGCTAGAAGTTTTACTGTGTTAAGTTTCAGACAACATCAATGTTAACACAGCTTTTATTCTTGTGTTGGCATGCTTCAGCCGTTATCATGCTGCAAGTGTTAAGCTTCTTTGTCCAAGGAATGTAACAGTTTATTTAGAAAATTTCCCCCTAAATTCAGCAGAGTATGTCAAGGCAAAACGAATCTTTGTATACACCAGTTACAGTGTCATGCACGAAGCAGCATTGCAACTTGATCTGAATTAGCTTATTGCTACTCTAAAATTACTCTTCTTTGGTGTAAAATGATGTTTAATGAATATTTTAATTTACTGCAGAATGACTGGAAGGGAGACTCTATTTAAATGAGGTCACTCTTACATAGTGATAATGTGGATAATTCATATGAAAAAAGAAAATGTGAATTGGACCTTTAATGGGGAAATAATATGAGTAGAATGGGTCTAGATTCCCCTCAAGTTCTCCAAGTTAAGTTTAGTAATTGGCTTCACTGTATATCGTTGTATGTATTTTACATTGCAGTACAACAGGACTGCCTCTGCTATAATCTTTTGTGTTTGTTGTCTTAAATTTTTTTTCACTAGGACTTATTAGTAATTTTCCTCCTGTTTATGTCATTCAGATATTTAAAAACAAAAAGGCAGTCTGGGTTTGGTAATAGTAGGCTTCCTTCTATTTTTAATAATAGATCCCATTAAGACTGCCCAAGGGTCTTTGTCACTGAAGGCATATAGGCTGACTCCCAAGCTGATGGAAGTTTGCAAAGAAAAAGACTTCTCTCCAGAAGCGTAAGTAACTTCAAAGAATGTTTTCTCATAAGGTTTGCTGAATTATTTGGGATGCAGAATGATACCCAGGATTATGGAACATTGTATTTTAAAATCTCAGGTAACAAATAGTGTGTGCTGGGGAAAATGAAGCTATGTGGGCATTGATAGGCATGCAGTGCCACAATGGGCTGAGAAGGCTTGAAAGGCTGTCTGGGCATCTCTGTAAGTGCTGGATCCTAAACTGCGTTTGGGGCTTGTCAGTGGGTGCGTTGTAAGGACCACAGGGTGTATGGCTGTATGTTGGAACTGAGCCAAAAGTGGAAAAAAAGAAATGGAGGAAGGGAAATAGCTGGTCAGTCTTTGAGCTCTTTTTTTTTCCAAAATGAAAATAGAACAGGTATTTTGGAATTGCCAACCATGTGTATTTATTCCAAATTAACTCCCCCATGTGGACACAATCTTCTGGAGTAAAGTAGGATAATTAATTACTCTGTTTCAAAAGATTAGCTACTTGATACAGATGCAGGCCTTAGCTGGCATCCTTTGCCTCCAACTGCTTGGTGTTCAGCAGCAAAAGCACAAGCACTTGCTAAAATCACTTTGTTGAGGAAAAATGTGATTGTTTCATTGCTTGGTGTCTAAAACTCTAATGATGAACAAACAAATCTGTGATCAGTCAAAAAAAAAGGTGGGGAGGGGGAGGTTGGGGGGGAGGCAAAAAGCAACAGTTTTTGTTCCAAAATCCGGTATGAATATAAAGAAGTTAAGGCTAAGTTTCCTTAGAAATTTCTGGATCATGCTTTTATTTCCAGATTTCATGAAAGGTATTACTGTCTACTTTATTTACTTTATTATAAAGCAATAGGAGTAGCTTTTTATGTGTATATTGTAACAAAATACACAATGAAAATTTATGTTTTGATATTCACAACAGAATTTAATTATTCTAAAACTTACACTATTTTGTGCATTTAATTTTTTGGTCAGTAAAGATTTTAATTATTCAGCTATTGGGAAAATTGTTTTTCATTGTAGTAGTTACGATTTTAAAGGTATTTTAGCATCATGTGCTAACTGACTGTTCATTTCTTTTTAAGAAAAGCTGACGGCAGGGAAATCAGTAAAATACTTTGGAAGGGGCAGAGTTAATCCTGTCAGTACAGTCTCTTGCTGGAGGCTTTTTCATGTAGGTAATCTATTAGCAGGCAAGGCAGCTGCTTGTCTTGCAAGAGTTTTTCCTAGAGCAGCTTTTCCTAATCTTTTAAATGTGAAGTTTTGCCATGCAAATGCTTTCTTAACAAAACTTGACTCTTGTTTAATTGTGGAACTATGAAAATCAAGACTTTTTACAAAATTGTTGCTTGTTGGAGCAACACTTCAACAAAGAGAATAAGAGAGTTACTGGCTATATAAATAAATATTCCATAACTTTTTTCACAGCTTGAAAAAAGCAAATATTGCATATGAAAACATGTTTGAAGAAGTGCCTATTGTAATTAAGAATTCATACCTGATCAATGTGATGTTATGGGAACTTGAAAAGAAATCCGGAGTAGCCGATAGACATGAGTTGCTCAGTCTGGCTAGCAGGTAAGTACTTGTTACAATAATGGATGTACTTTTATTCGCTTTCCCAAACCACAGTTTAACACCTTGGGTGAAATCCCAGTCTCATTACAGTCCATGGAAGCTTTGCCTTGACTTTTAATGGGGTTAACGCTTTACCCTTCATGTTCTTTTGCTGAAGGAAAAAATGCATGGTAAAACTGAAGCATTAGATTCAAGGACTAAATTCAGTCTGTAATCCTCATATACTTGCAGTGCTTGAACTGTGTAAATTTTTCAGAAGAGTGTGTTTCTTCAAGAAAGTGTGGGCACTCAGAAAATTCAGTCAAATAGATCTATAAAAAAAGAGGCTTTGTTAAATATTCCTTAAGTAATTACATAAATTATTTTCATAAAGAAATTGCATTTCTTTTGCTTTGGTAGCAGGATGAATTCAAAAGTAAAATGATAAAAACTTTTAGAAATTGGCAAAAATGCCACTGTCATGACAACCAGCATTCATGATGTCAGAAATTGTTTTAAGAGTTTCTAAAATGATCCTCTCATAACTTTGTCTACGAATAACCTTTTCTTCTTGTAGCATTTTGCCCTGAAAATGTACTTTTGATAACAAAGTACGCATGACTTCTATCAGTATGATCAAAAATTTGGTGGTATTTAAATCTTATACAGCACAGTACAGTTGGATTATTATTACTCTGACCAAAATAATGACATACACAAAAGAATGCAGTATCTTACTGCATGTAGAAGATGGGTTGTATTCATTAATAGGTTTTGGGGGTAAAACACTTTGGCATCAAGGTATAGTCTGCCAGGATTCTGATCCTAGTGGCCTCTTTTCTTTTTCCTGTTTTCTCCTGGTCCCCCTCCCTCCCTGGCCATGTAAGGCTGAAGTTAATGGATCTGTATTTCTGGTGCTCCCTTTGTTGCCCGAGTTGGCAGAAATTTTCCACTTTCTCTACTTGAGCTTACGTGGATGTTCTGAGGGATCTGATAGCTTTTAGAGAAAGTGATCAAGAGACAACAGTATAGGGTAGAACTCTGCTGGGGAATTTACAAATGCCACAAGTAATACTTAGTCAATAATTCTGTCCAGTAAAGTTGTTACTTGGCACATTGGAATTAATGAAGTGAAGAATTCCTGCTGAGATATTCAGTCAGCTTGACTGCAGGTGTTGTGTAAGTCTTTTTCTTTCTTTGGTCAAAGATCACAAAGCTTTTCCCATTTGAGGAGAGGGTGAGCACTGGATATAGGGGATGGCAGTGATTTGACTCCTTGTGAGCTCTGTCACTTCATGGTGAAAAGGAGGACTTTGCTGAGAATACAGAAGGTTTCCTGGTGACCTGAGAACATTGCTCTTGGTTGTTTCTTTGGATTTGCTCCTGTATAAAGGTCTGGTACTTCCCAGCACCCTAGATTCTATCAAGGGCTGCTGCTAGTGACACAGTACAATTCTGGAAGTGGAAAGTAATTTGTACAGTTCTTATTTTTTATCTTGAGTCAGGACAGTGGCGCAGAGCAGTTACTACATAAGATGTAAACCTGTGATTTGTGATCTGTCCAAATTGCTTTCCATTCTGGTCTTAAATGTCTGGTGCAAGACAGGCTTTTGTGTTGGTCCTTGCATCAGTAAAGGGAATGAGAGGTGAACAAGAGAAGTACCAGCCCAAAATTAAAAACAGACTTTTCTGGCAGATTTTTCAAGCTCACCTGGTCTCTTTGAGGAACTTAAGGTGCTTAGCTTGGTTTGAAGGAGAAGAAGTTTTGGAAATTACCCCAGTGGGGTGTTGGAGGTTTTTGTATGTTTCCTTTTTTTAATATTTGATAGCTGCTTTTAGTTAGCAGGCATGTTACATTTAATGATATCTTACATTGGTATAACTGGCAAAGCAGCTGGCAAATTAAAGCATTTTAATGCTTGTTTATTCAAGGTTAGGTGACTGAAATATTTAGGTCGTTTTTACTTGAATTCAGCTATGAAGGTTACTCTGTCAAAGCATATATTACCTGAAGTAGGGAATTCAAACCCCCTCTATTCTGGAGTTTTGTTTTCATGTTTCCTTAATTTTGTCTTTCAGCAGTCTAGGCTAAAACATTTCAGATAACAACTTTTAATTTTAGTGCACATCTTCCTCACTTAACTTTGCTGTTGTTGACAGTAACTTCAAAGCTACTTTTTGGTTTTGGCCTTGTTTTTTGGGTTTTCTCTCAGTTTGTTTTGTTTGATCATGTGGGGGTTTTTTTGGTTTATTTTGGTTTTTTGTTTGTTTGGGGGATTTTTGTTGTTTGTTTGTTGGTGGTGGATTTTTTTTGTTTTCATTGTTGTTTTACTTCTTTGGAGTCTTAGGTTTCTTGGGCTTTTGGGGGGCTTTCTTGGCCCTTTGGGAGCATCCCTGCACTTTTGTACTCTCTGAAGCAATGGTTGTGGCAATAAAATTATTTACCCATAATTCCTCTCTTCTGGAGAGTTTGCTTCACCAAGATTCACACATGTTCAGCCACCTACCTTGTCTGAGTTTAAAGCTCTATTTGAGGTACTTTGCTTGCATCTTAGTATTTTTCTGCATTTGAAGTACTTTTGTGATAATCGTATATAGTAATTTACTTTTTTGGATATAGTGTTTCTCTTGTGAAATGTGAATTGACTCAAGTATTCTAGGCAAAGAACTTGAAGGCAGACTAGCACAAGGCTAGCAAGTAATAGCAAGTAAAGGCCTTTTACTCAGTTATCCTGCTACCCATAAGAACCAAAATGTCCTCTCATTGGGACTGTGTTCTTTTTTTTGTGAAAAAATATAGATAATAGAAGAGGGGGAAAAATTAAAAATCACAAAAATTACCTGCCATGTGGATTCTTACACATCTAATGAAGAATAATCTAATGTGAGAGCACTCCTTCATGGACGTGTAAGGAGTGACCCGTAGAACTTCTGGAAATTTATCACTTGAGACTAATTTGTGTAGCTTAGATGGTGTAATCAAAAATGCCCTAAAATGACAAACACATACAAACTGTCAAAGGGAAACTTTCAAAGCCTTTTTGCATCATAAAACAGAGTAGAAACTATAGTCTGGAAAGCAATTCCTTGTGCTGTGCAATTTCGCTGTAACAGCCTTACATTTGATGGGGTATAATTCTTTACCCACAAGGGCAGATATAAGATCAGGTCATTGACATGTGGATTACTTCTGATTGCTTGTTTAACAGCTGTCAAATACAAGGGTCAGTTCATTCTGAGGGTGAGAAATAGAAACTTGTGAGCAAAGTAGCCTAATCTGCAGGTACCACTCGTGGTCTTTCCCATCTTCCTGCTGGCAAGCCCTGCAGTTGGCAGTGATGCAGTCCAGCATCCACAAAAGGAGAAAGCAACAACTTTTCTGAAAACATTTTCTGAACTCACAGATCACTCACTACACAAGGGCATCGTCCTAGGATACAGATCTGGCTAAGAGACCTGAATGTGAGCCTTCATCTTTCCAAGGGAGTGCTCATACCACCAGACCCTCCCTTAGCAGACAGATTTTAAGGAGAGCAAAGGTGCAGTTCACTGCTGCCAGCAAAGGCAGCTTAAGAGGTTCCAGCATCAGCATCTTCCTGCCTCTCCCTCTTTGCCCAAAGGTTACAGCACTCTGAGCTATATGGAGTCAGCTGTTTGCGTGGGCACACTTCAAACCCTTTCAGTGAAATAGTCTACTGTAAATACAAAAACACCCCCTGATGGGGTTTCTTTTTTTTTTTTTTGAGGGAGGCAAAGGGAAAGGCTGCAAGGGAAGAGTGGGAGTCTGACTTTTTCCATTAGACTATTCCACAAAAGCTAGTTGTACAGCCATCTTCTGAAACAGATGAGGGAATTAAAATCTTTGAGGGTGGGAGGGATGTAGAGATGAAATAGGGGCAGCGGGGAGAAACGAGGCAAGCAGCTGGGACTGGAACCTCAAACTGGCTCCGTTTCTGTAGCATTCATAATGGGGAACTACACATGAAGCCCATATTTACTTCAGCATCTTTAATCAGAAAAGGACTCCAGACACACTTGCTAAAGGTCTGAAACACCCGAAATGAAGCTTCAAGTCAGACACCCAAGCTTCAAAGAGAAGCAGCAGTTCCTGTGGCTCCCAGTGCCCGTGCCTGCTCACTGGCTTTGCCTGTCTCTAGGCACAGCTCCCAGGCCTCAGCTGGCACAGCCCAGGGACCCACACTGGCCTGGGGGGCTGCAGCTCTCTGTTCCCCTGAGATCCGAGTCACCATGCTGCACCCAGGCACTGAATTTTGGGCTATAACTATTCTGAAGCTGGAGATGTGCAAAAAAGGTGCCCCCTAAACTTGCCTACAATTACCAGAATCGGACCCCCTCATTTAATTGTGTTTTGCTTGTACTGTAGCTAAGGTAGATGACAACAAGAACAGAAAGAGGAAGGGTTAGAAAATGCTGTATCTGCTGCTCGTTTTTTCCACTTTCCATCAGCTCCACTGAGGCCCCTCTCAGCCACTGCTTTTTGGGAAAGGTGCCATCCTGTACAGCATTTTTCCTCCTGGTGGGAACAGCTCTGGGTGGATTAGAGAAGTACTGCTGGGCAAAGAACATCTTTTTGATTAAAAATTTGTAAGGTACGTTCCCACCACTTAGCAGAACTTGTCTACCTCTCAGAGTTCAACCTGTGCTGTTTAAGAGGATTTTGTTTGAATGAGATACGTAAGTCAAGAATCTTGAGTTCCATTCCATTTTCTATTCTGACTTTGATGTGTGCCTTTGGGCAATGCACTTACTCTCTCTATGTCAGGTTCCCCCATCTGCAAATTAGAGATTTTCATAATCGTCTTAATAATCCGTTAAGCACACTGAGATTTTTGAATAAGCAGTGCAATGCATAAAGGTTAATATTGTTTTCAAAAGCCAAAGCAACCCTTCTTATGTCACTTGTACAAAAATACTGCATCTGATGTTTGAAAAATATAACTGCCAAGTAGATGTTAGTGCAGTAAATGTTCAGCACATGTTTGCTTCTACTGACGCACTCTATTAGAAAAATTGCTTGAGACAAATTGAGATATTATAGAACAACCCTATTATGAAGCTAGACCACAAAAAAGCTCTTTTTAATTTAAACTAGATCATCAATAGAATGAGGAAGAGACGGATGAGAATGAGAAAGTTGGTTGTAATTATTTCTCTGAAGATCTGGAACATTATCTGACAGGATTTTAATTCTTGAGTCTCTATCAAAAGACTGGCAGCACTCCAAAGTCTTCAAGACATTTTGGTCCTTAAGGGTAGCAGGATAACTGAGTAAAAGGCCTTTACTTGCTATTACTTGCTAGCCTTGTGCTAGTCTGCCTTCAAGTTCTTTGCCTAGAGTACTTGATGCTTAGTATGAAAGCAGTTCTCCAGCTGATAGTTTTCTTCCATGAAGATTCACTGATACCAGAGGAGTCATGGTCTCCTGGTGCTATCTTAAGGTGGAGCTGTCCTCTAGTTCAAGTCAAGAGTGCTCTCAGATCATCACTACTGGGTGATCTCAGTCCTGATTTGTTTCAGATGAAACTAAACTGTAAAGAGGCATTGGGAGGATAATTACTGTGCTTCAGCCACTTTCAGATCACTGGACCATGCCAGAAGCAGTGATAAGAACCCCCCCAAACACATGTAGCATGGCCATTGGTTTCTCAGCACCAGCTGTTTTGCTTTATAGATCTGTTCCTGTTGGTCTGCATTACTCGCTAATTTAAATGTAAACTCAATTTAATTGACTCTTTTGCTGAATCTGCTGACTGAAATGCAGGCATTGAAATTGCAGTTTCTTTATTACTGATCCCCCCAGAACAACAAGAAATGCAAGTGCTGCGTTCCAGTTTGTCTACATTTGACAATCACAGAGCCTTCTAGGGAAGTGAGTCTGGATAAGGATGTGAGCAGCTCTTACTGGCACCTCTTTTTAAAATAGATATATTTTAAATTTTTTTTATTTTTTAGTTGCATTGATGCATTTAGGTACCTGACAGCGTGATCTTTCAGATCAGCTGTAGGGAATGCACAAGTAAGGAGGTGTCTAAAGGACCCTTTGGGCCAATTAAGTGTATGATGAGTGTTATGGGCTGGAGTGGGCAATGTGATCCAACTTCCTAAATATCACCAGAATAAACTTCAGCTGAATAAAACTTTCTTAAATGTTGTACATACACATTTTTACAAACTGCTTCCTATTTGTCTTCCTATTTTTTAAAGAGATGGAGCAAAAAAGGGTATCAGCCACATGAGAACTGAGGAAAAAGCCGGTCCTGTATTTGCAGCATACTTATCACTTCATGTCTCAGTTCACATCTGTTTAAGTTATCTGCTTTTTGTTGCCCTGGTAATGAGAGCAAACACTGTGTTACTGCAACTTCTGACAATAACTCTCTGTTTCTGTACTCTGCTGTGCTAAGCTGGTCCCAAAGAGATTCACATAAAATCATTCTTTGTAACCAGCTATATTTCACATGGACACTATCTGTAAAATAATTTCTGTTGTGCACATACCTTACAAGGCTATTAGTGTGTACCTACACAGGCATTTCTGATAATACCCAGTTCTAACACTAACTCCTTACAATATAAACTCTATAAAAAACTGAAAACATGCACGCCCCTGGCTATGGCAGTATTCCACAGTTCTAAATATCATGTGCTTGAAATGTTCAACCAAAAAAACCCCCAAGAAGTTTAAAAATAATTATTATAGTGGCGCCTTTCTTGCTGCTGTGCAGCTGAAATCCTCCTCACCATCTGCCTCTGTACGCAAGTGAGATTTAACACTCTGGCTTGTAAATAAATTGTGGTCTGAAGTTCCTGATGCAGCCCTTTGTTCAGTGAGCAGCTCAGTGAGTGAAACAGCTGTCCTTGCACTCAGAGATAAGGGTGTCTGCAGGCTCTGTTCTCTGCAGGTATTCCTAAGTGCATCACCAGCTTCTGTCTCCAGCTATGAGTTTCATGGGTTTGGGGAATATTTACACTTACAGAGGGATGTGCATAATATTACATGTGGTTCTCTTTTTACTTTATGCCTGTGTCTTCCAGTTAGAGTTTCTCCAGTCCTTAGGCTGTAGGATGATAGGAAAGCACCATGAAAAGCAGAGAGAATCTCAGATAACATGGTGAAACAATAATGAAAGGATGTGATTCTGACTGAAGTGTT
Organism: Rhipidura dahli; assembly: GCA_013399225.1. Classification (NCBI taxonomy): domain Eukaryota; kingdom Metazoa; phylum Chordata; class Aves; order Passeriformes; family Rhipiduridae; genus Rhipidura; species Rhipidura dahli. The sequence continues at coordinate 1,005,606 of VXAC01003236.1, read as the reverse complement.
AATTGGAAAAAAACTCTCACGAATATTAGTGGATTTCAGTTGAGGAAGAGAAGGATGGAGTTTAGCTTTTGAGTTGCTGGTCTTCAGCCAAGTAGGACTGGGTAAGGCTTAGATCAGAGCCAACAAACTAGCTTCTGATCAAAAGGATCAATAGAGAGCAGAAAGTGTCCTTTCACTTCTCTACCCTGTAAACACAATTTAGGAGGATGTCTCCATGGGCACCAACCTAAAAACTTCCAAAACTTTGACTTGGAAGGTATACCTAAAGTTGAACGTTTCTGCAAAATACTGAATGCACTGCTAAAAATGGTAACAATAAAAGTTGTTTAACAGACTGCATTTGTCTGGCCAAGGCAGTAGATCGCATAACTGGAACTGGATGCGCCCAGCCTGCTGCTTCCATGTTGCCTATGGTATGGAATGTGGGGCTGGCTGGGCTGGGCACAGCACTCCCTCTCAACAGCTAGCATCAGGCAGTGTCTGCTCAACTTCCAGCCATGGTTTGATAGGCTGATGAGATGGAGTTCTGAAGAAGAGCTAACTATTCTTATTCAGAATAATATTTAACAGAGGGATAGTTAAAAATTTGTGAAAAACCAAATTCATGTAGTGACTTCTAAGTAGTAATTTGAAACCAAGCTCTTTGAACACATTTCCTGGAACATTGCTTGGGTTGCATGTCACAGAAGCATCAGACTTCTTCTTTTAGATGTATGACCTGCATCTCTAATAACTGTAAATCCATGCAAGGCATTGTTTTTCCATTACTTGGAGGTTCCTGGAAAGACCAAAACACTTAAACTTAGAATTTGCAGTGAGACAAAGATGCTAGAGGAGGAGCTGCCATGTAAAGTATCATCAAATAAATATTTTAACAAAGATAATTAGGAACTTAAAAGTTTGTTAGTGCAGAAATACTGGTCAAGAGACAGAATGAATTTTTAATTTAAAGTCTTTATTTTTCAAAGTAACTTTAATCTTTCATGAATATTTATCCTATTTCAGTAATCACCTTGGGAAGAGTCTGCAGCTGCTGATGGACAGAGTGGATGAGATGAGCCAAGACATTGTTAAATACAATACCTACCTGAGGAATGTAAGCAAGCAGCAGCAGCAGAAACACCAGGTTGGTAACATGGAGAAACCTGAATGAGAGCATTTTTTTTCCACAAAATACGGTGTGGGTTGTGTAATCCAAGACAGCTGAATTGGGGTCTAAGCAAGATCTTTCAGAAACACAGTAGTGTGGTGAGTTGACCCTGGCTGGGTGCCAAATGTCCCAGAAAACCACTTTATCACTCCTCTCCTGGGCATGGGCATGGGAGAAAAAAATACAGAAGTGTCATGGGTTGAGCTAAGGGCAGGGAGAGATCACTCACCAGTTGCCATCTCGGGCAAAACAGGCTTGACTTAGAGGAATTAGTTTAATTTATTACCAGTCAAGTCAGAGTAGGGTGATGAGAAATAAACCCAAATCTTAAAACACTTTCTCCTCACTCCTCCCTACTTTCTGGTCTCAACTTCAATCCCAATTTTCTCTCCTTCTTGCCCTCAGCAGTGCAGGGGGACAGGGAAGAGGGGCTGTGGTCAGTTCATCAGACGTCTGTGCTGCTCCTTCCTCCTCATCAGGAATAGGTCCCCTCACATTCCTCCCCTGCTTTGTGGGCTGCAGGGGCACAGCTGCCTCACCATGTTCTGCACCATGGGCTGCAGGGGAGTCTCCTTCCTCACTGACCTTGGTGTCTGCAGGCCTGTTTCTCTCACATACTCTCATTCCTCTCTCTTGGCTGGTAATAAGGGCTTTTTTTTCCCCTTCTGAAATGTTTTATATCCCAGAGGTGCTGTCACTGTCACTGTTGGGCTTGGCCTTGGCCAGTGGTGGGTCCATCTCAGAGCCAGCTGCTGTTGGCCATATTGGACATCTGAGCAGTTTCTGTCAGCTTTTCACAGAATCCATCCCTGTAGCCCTCCTGCTAGCAAAATCTTGCCACACAAACCCAATATGAGAAGATTTATAAAATAGGTTAGTTGGTGGGCAATTACCAAATGAATTCAATTCTAGTAATGTATGGTATGGATTTAGCTTTCTTTGCTATTTTACATGTTTATTAGCGATTTATGATAAACACAAAAAATAATTTATAAATACACCATGGACACAGGAATTAGAGATTCAGTAATTTAAAGAGGTGAAACTACAAGCTTAGTTACAAAACAAACTGTATCTTTGTACCATCACATGTAGTCATGCATGTAGAAATAAAGGAACATAGTCCAGTGGACTGTGAAGAGGTTGGACCGTTCTCTGATTGGAAAGGACATTTTAGTCATGTTTTGTATCAATAAATAGTGATGCAGATTGGGTGATGCTGACTTTCAATTCCTGGTGTCAAAGGGCCTCTTTAAAATCCAAAGCAGTCTGATTAGAGAATCTCGAGTGTGGAGAGCAGCACTAGGTGATCCTGCTTGAGCAGAAGGGTTGGACAAAGAGACCTCCAGAAGTCCCTTTCAACCTTAACTATTGTGTGATTTGGAGACAGTATTACTTCTTTTGCTCTTGCTGCACAGATAAAGCAATGCTGTGTAGGAGAATGGCGGTAAATTGGAAAAAAGCACTATGAGAATTACATGAAAGCCTGGAGAGAAGATTTTGGTGAACAGAATTCACATAATGTGATAAGTTATCAAATTATGTGCTTACTCAAGACATACCTGCATGAAGAATAAATTGGAACTCTGTAATCTAGCAGACAGAGATATGACAACATTCAATATTGGCCAACTGAAAATGGGCAGATCACTTTTAAGATAAAATGTTGCAGGTATTGCTACACAAAGTAAGTGATTATTAAAAAGAGCATGTGTTGTTCATGTGAAAGGATTCATCACTGACTGTTTTAAAATCAAAATTGCCTGTTTTCACCTAAGTAACGTGTAGCTTGGACAGGGAATATTTTAGAGAAGCAGCACATGATCAGTGGTCTGTCCTGGCTATGTTATTCTCAAGGACACAGAAGCTTCATGTTATCTTCAGAAAATTTGTTTTCCTCTATTGCCTAATTTGAATAGAAAGATGGCATCTACTTCAAAGTTTTTTGTTAATAACGAGGGGACCTATTTATTTTGAAAAGCAGAGCAAAGTAGGTTCCATGGTGTCTCACTTAATTTCTTTACTAACTATAGCTGCTTTAGTAGTGGCTCATTGCAGCATACTTAGTGGTCGTAACTTCGTTTCTAAAATGGAGCAATTGTGATTAAGAGCAAGCCATTTCAATAAAGAATAATAGGCAGACTGCTGAGAAGTGAATGGGGTAATGCAAAGAAAGAAGAAACTACATGCAATTCACATACAAATATGGGCATTTCAGATTTTATTTTTAACATTGTCCAAAAACATGTATTTGTCACTACTACTGGAAAAAAATTACTTCATTTGATTATGCCACCAAGTAAGAACTGTTTTCATAGTCATTGGATCACAGATACATTTAAGTAAGTGAGAGAAAACACTCTGTACTCTTTGCCTCCTTTTTTTAAAGACTTTTTTGTGTTGAACATGAGGACTTTGAAGACAAACTTTATAACTAAATCCTTACTACCACATACAGCATGAAACCTCACATAGTTTTTTAATTTATGAACTTCAAAAGAATAAATGTTTATCTGATAGCTGCAGAAATGTTAGTCTCAATTTTTATAAAGTTTAAGTAATCTATATGGCGAAGTACTGAATTTTTTTTTTTAAATATATAACAGAATAATTTCTACAAGCTGGTACTCTACTATATTAACAGAGAAATGAACCATTGTGCTTGGTTTCAGCCACCACTTTGTTCTCAGTTTGGATTTAATATTTTTTGGCTTAAAATACCTTATTTAATCAACTTTTTTTCCCCTTTCACATTAATATTGTTTTGACCTTTAACTTGCATAAAATGGAGATTTTCTGGTTTGTGTAACTATCTGAGGTAGTGGCTTCTCATATTTACCTATTCCAACTGTTCTGTTCTGTATCGCGTGGGGCAATGGAGGCCTTTATCAACCATGCTCTGTTCTTTCCATCAAATACAGTATTTATCTCTGAAAAATTTTAAAAGCCAGCCCCACCACCTCAGTACTATATGATTCTCCATTTTCTCACTTATTTAAGGTGCCAGTGTGTGGGATGGGGAATGCCTTGTTGCCAGTGAATTGAAAAAAACTGTGAATTACATTAGCATTGTTTGTAGCAACCTGAATTGCATTGAATAATATAATTTTAAAACATACTTGCTGGTTTGCTGAAAACATCTGAAAAGAACATTTTTGTGCAGCTTTGTAAATCCTGCTGCATTTTGATTTTGTTGTTTTATTTTCAGTATCAACAGAGACGTCAGCAAGAAAATATCCAGCGTCAGAGCCGAGGAGAGCCCCCTCTTCCTGAGGAGGACATCAATAAGCTGTTTAAACCACCACAGCCACCTCCAAGAATGGAGTCACTCCTTATTGCAGGTAATGTTTGGCAGTGTTTTCAACTTACCTTTTAACGAAAGAATGTCTCTTGCAAAAAAAGAGTAGTTGTATCCATTGAAAGCATTTTAAGTTTTCATTACCTTTGCCATGATGGTGTGATATTTTGGCTTGGTAGCATCCCAAATCCCATCCTTGATATTTTAAATCTGAGATTTTAAAGGAGAGATGGAGAAATGCTCTGTGGGGCAGGCTTTCTGCAGGAATGGGTGTAACTGCTCCCTTCACTCATGCCCTCCCTCAGCTCCAGAAATTCGGCAGCTGTTCAGACAAGAAGCAGGAATAAGCTGTTCAGGCTGGAACTTCTGATTCAGAGCAGTTTATAGCAGACCCAAGTTATAGATAACATTTCTAGGTTTGAACTGGCTGTTGCATCAGCTGAGAAAGTTTTGCTTTTAATTTCAAATAGAGTGGGGATAATTTCTTTATTTTATATGGCCAGAGATTTAGGGAAACTGTCCCTGTCTTCTTGCATCTCCAGGTAAGGGAAAGTATAAATGGGAACAAAGCGTAGATAGAGATAGCACTCCACAATTTCTTCAGTTCACTGGTGGGCTGCAGGTGTAGCCACCACCAGTGCCTGTCCTGTGCCTCCTGGAAGGGTAAAAACACCTGTGGCCTCACAGTGTCAGACTGAGAGCAGACAACGGAGGTGCCCTGCTAAGTAAAATAAGTTTGGAAAATGTCACGAGAAAGCAAACTGTTTAACTGTAGCAGACCCTTTGGATCAGATAGCTATCACTTTGTTGTGTACTGAGAGGAAATTCAAAAACCTGGTAATGTATTGTACATCAAAGAGGGATTTGGTGGCAAAAAAAAAAGGTCAATTTGAATTACCTGAATTTTGAAGTGACCAAGAGATTGTTATTTTAACATTTAATAGTTTCATACTGATAGTAAGAGCTGCTTTTAGAGGAAATATGCTCTTGATTTGTTTTTCCTTACAGAGTCTTTTAAAAAACTATTGTTTTTATAGTTTTTAGCAGTTACTGAATCCTAGCAGCATTAAAGTATTTAAACATTCAGCTCTAGCATAGTTTATAAATGCAACGGAAGAGTGTATGTGTGTAGACATGTGTTTTATGAAAGTGAAAGCTTAGGATGAATCACCCCTTACGAGAGAAGGAATTGAAAACTATTATACTTAAAGGAAAAGAGCAGTTTCTTTGTTTGTTCTTTTACCATAGTCAGGGGAAGAATTGAAAGCATCCACGTCAACTTAGACGAAGTAAAGTTTGTGGATAAAGAATAAAACTTAGCTCTTTTGTCTCTGAGGCATTTAAAAACTTTTCAAATAGAGCATTAAATCCAGAGTTTATTGGCCTTCTAAACAGCCTTAATTTTGATTAAACTGGCTTCATGTTTTGCTGTTCCTAGCTAACAAGGGAAATAGCTTGTTGCTGTAAGAGTATAAAAATGTTTTCATGGGCACGTTTGATTTGTAAAGCACTGACAAATCTTCATAACCTGATGATTTTTGAAATAGCAAATAAAGTGAAATGTTATTTGGAAAAAATGGCTAGCAGAATGTCAGAGAGGAATGGCACAATTTTCAATCTGCTGCTGAATAATATTTGTTACAAATATTTTAATAGAGAAAGCATATGCATAAGAACAGAACTGAAATTTAGTCTTGTAGAATTTTTAGAGCAGCTAAATTGAAGAATTAATGTGATTGAGCTTTCAGTTCAACAGCAAGAATTGCTTATTCTTTTTATTGCCATATGTATTTTCAGAAAATGTATGCAGTATTGCTGGAAAATTAAGGGGTTTTTTGAGCATACCAGTTTACCTGTTCTCCTAATTTAGTTTCTTATTCTTCCCAAACCTGTTTGGGCATCCTGAAAATGTAAAAGTCCTAAGTGTGGAGTAGTGGAGCAGAGTTAGTGGCTTCTCTATAAATCCTCAGGGGTTCACACACATTTAGCTTTTGAAAAATTATGTTCTAGGGTGTCTTTCTGAATTTCAAAACTGACAAGGGTTTACTCTTCTTTCCTTTTGACAGGTCAAATCAATACTTACTGCCAGAATATTAAGGAGTTCAATGCACAGAACCTGGGCAAGCTTTTCATGGCTCAGGCTCTCCAGGATTACAACAACTGAAGAAACTTTGCTGTAGCCCTCAACAAGAAGAGTTATTTACAGCTTTACACTGTTCATTATCATCTTGAAAATTTATTATAGTGGGAGGAAAATCTTGTAAAACATAGTCAGCTTGGTTTATGTAGAATTCACCTATAAGAAAAATAAAGGCACATTTTAATGATATTTTAGTATTTTCTTACTTGTTGGCCCTATTGAATTGGAATTTTCTGTGGTCACTCAGGTTTTATAAAGGTTTGGCAGTTATTCGCATTTAGTCATAGCAAAGAATACAGGTTTTATTTAACTTGGAGTTAGAAATAAAAACAAATATTGCAAATGTTCAGTATAACTGACTTAGAGAAGAAATTTAAGATTTACCAGTTTTGGTCGAGAAGTTACAACTGCAATGTGCTAGACACTTTTGGGGCAGTTGCTCATTTTTATGTCTCTTTGGCCAGTCTGGTGCAGTGGTGCTTCTGTATCACAAATGTTTCTTAGACTTCACATTCAGAACATACAGAACCAGTGGGATGTAGAGACTGGTCCCCACCACATTGTGCTGTGTTCCCATTTCCTCTTCCTGCCACCAGCTGGGTTGAAATCAGAATCTGGAATCAAGAACTGGAATGAAAACCAGTCAGTGGTTGGACTTGGATATCTTAAAGATCTTTTTCAACCTAAGTGATTCTGTGTAATCGAGGGATGCTGCTGAATTGTTCATGACAGAAAGTCCAGAAGTAGCTGGAGCAGCCAGTGCTGTGTAAAAGAGCAGTGCCCCTCTCTGCAGGAGCTTTGCCATGTGGATGAGCCTTTATTCCTGGACTTGGATTACTTATCTTTTTAACAAGAAAGTGAAAGATTTAGTACGTGGCACTCATTCGTGTTGTTGTCATGATTTCCTCTTTTTTTTTTTCACTCGCGTTCTTTCTTGCATGTCATTGTGTCTGAAATTCCAAGATCCTAAAATGGTTGACGGAATTAATTTTAAAATAACATGCTCTAAATATGGACCTAGCATGCAATATTTCAGCCTCTAAGGTGAATATTTTGTAAAGTCATAAGTGTGTGAAAACTGGGGTTTAGACTAAGAACTCTTTTTCAGTCTAAACTATAGTGATTGCAGTATTTATGCATGCAAATTTTTTTCAACCCTCACATATCCAGCAGATTGCCAGGCTGATCTTTTACTTTGGAAACTTAGGGCACCTTTTTTGTGTTAGCTTTCATACAGTGAACTTCTCTGAAATCGAAGATCACTGAAGTATCCTGCTGCAGTGCCACATGATTAAGTTTCATTTCCTGTACAAAAAATATTCAAACTGTGGTAATTTTTCTAGTTTTCTTTAGCACCAAAATAACCACGAGGGAACAGAAGTAGGAGCAGATAATTAGGCTGAGACATTTCAGAGAGAAAAAATGGTCTTCTGGATAACTGGAAAGTGAAGACTGACTCTGTAGCTTCCTGTGTGTGGAAGGAAACAGCAATAACATTATACGTACTAGGAGGTCTGCAAAGTTAGCAAAACAAATACTTGGAATAGATTAAAAACAATCTGTGTGTTTTGAATTAGTTCTTTAAGACTGAGGATGTAAATGCGAGAAAGAAGGCAGTAATATTCTTCTGTTCTTCTGTGCTAAAGTTTAACAAGATCAGTGGATTTTATTTAGCCAGATTGCATGTGCTAAATATCAATTCAAGTCCATTAGGAAATACAGAAGACTTCAGCAGAGATTTGTGGCTTCTAAAGGCATAGACCTGTGTCATAGAGGGAAATGAGGCACAAAAGTAGGTGAGGTGTAAGTAGATTTTGGAGATGATTTAACTGTTCTGTTCTGAATTACACTTTAGTCTTCTGTTGAGGTGGAAATAATCAGAGGAAGCTTCTCTGAGCAAGGGAGGTGGAGTCGTTTGAAGGTGTTGATCAATAAAAGAGAATAAACATCTGTGCAGATTAGAAATTAATTGGAGTGGTTCTGTGTCTTCATACTGGATTCAGTCTGGATTTACCCCACTATCTCTGTATTTCTGGAACTTTGCTTTTACTTGTTCTTTACCTAATGTAAGCAAGCTGGGGGCTCATTCACTATGAGATAAGTCCTTTCCATTTCTGATTATCATAGCTACATGCTTTTTCTCCTTCCTTGTCTGTGAAAGGCTTTCCTGTATACTAATGAAAGTGTAGTGACATTAGTGTCTTTGAAAAATGTGTATAAAGAAGTTAGAACTTCTTTTTGACCAGCAAGCCATTGGAGAGGCAGGCAAGGCCTCTGCCCCATGGTTCCCTCTCCATTACATGTCCACAGGTGACACATACACACTCAGGAGACCGAATGTGCATGCAAGGGAGAAGCTGCCCTGTGGTCACTAGTTACACACACAGTCTGCATCAAGCTGTCGTCTCCTGTCAGACTCCTAACTGTGCAGGTTTGTGTTCTGATAACTGGTTTGTAATTGGTTTTTTATTTCTGCAGAACTGCAATCCTTTTAAGAGAAAGTGTTACTGTGGAATCCATCTCTAATTGGTGTGAGTCTTACGGGCTCCCTAAGGCAGATGTGCAAGTCTTTCAAAAGTGACATCTGAAAGGAGAAAAAGGGGGACAGTGATCTTAGTTTTGATACTGGAGAAGAACAGCATTTCTTCTAGTCATTTAATACTTAGGATCTTCACCAGTATAGCTGGTGAGATTTTGCTGTGAGATTTACTGCCTCTGTTCCACTGCTACTTGTGAAATGTCTAATTGTACTGATAATTTGAGCCAGTGTGGATGTGAAGTACCATCTTCCTTAACCACAGCACCAGCTCAGGTCCCAGTGCCATGACTGCCTGCTGGTGGGGGCTGTGCCCCTCTCCCAGCCCTTGTCACGTGTAGCCAGAAGGCTTTGCTGGTGAAGGGTGGGGTGGATGTGACTTGGTGTTCCATAAAGGGTCAGACAGTCAGTGCTCTGGTAGTTTGAGGTAGTCACAGTAATGGATGGCTCATGCTCCCACTCGATCTCAAGGCAAAGTGGAACAGGTTAATCTCAGCATTTCTAACAGCCTGAAATGTATCTGGTTGTAGTGGCACCCCAGTTATCCTCAGGACAGGCCATAGGAAAAGGTGCTAAACTTTGGGCCATGTATTGGTTTAACTTGAAATAATTCTTTAGATGTGGTTAACTCCCACAGCTGTTGTCAGAATCTAGTCCTTAACATTATTATTTAAGGAAAATTAAACTAAATGAGAGAGCTTTTTGTAATCCAAACATACTTGGTGTGACCTTGCCTTGACATCTCAATATGATGCCCCATTTCCATTGTCTGTTTGGTGATCCCGCAGTTGGACCAGACTCATCTAAACTGTGAAGCATTCTGCTGCTGACTGCCCACATGGAGGAAACACGGGGTGCTCCCCCACTTCTACACAGGTTATGTCCTTTTATCTTTTCAGCTCCACATGATGTTCTCCCAAATACTTGAACATTTAGGAGGCATAATTTCTATTCCTGTGTCCTGTCAAAGTCTGGACCTGTGTGCAGAGCTGACCAGTGTGGATTTAAGGAGCTGCCATGTCAGGATGGGTAGTGTTTGTGCAGATGTAAACACCTGCACAGAGGGCAGCGTAGAGAAGGTCAGGGTGGGGTTGCAATGTCCTTTTTTAGTGCTAACAAAGATGCTGGATGGGATTGGCATTGGCAACCAATAATGCTTGTAAAGAACATCTGGCATCTTTATGTTTATTCTCTGTATACTTTGCAAATTTCTGAGCCCATTCATTCATCTCGTTGGTCTACATTGCTCCATTTTTTGCCTTCTGACACATCTCTGATATGACAAATCACTGGTGACAATCTGAGGCATCTTTTAGAAGCAAGCACTATTTAATGGTTCTCAGTTGGCAGTCAAAGGACTCTGAGTGCTCTGTTAAGACGTCGTTAGGAGCTTGTGATGCAAATAATATCCCAGTCAAAATATGTGCAGTGTGTGCAGTAAGAGGAATTGAATTGCTCTCTGTAGAACTGCTTCTCATCCGGTTTGACAGCCCTGGGGTGAGAGATACGTCCCTCATGAATTTCCATGCTTGTGCATTTTCTTCCCTTGAATTTTATGCTGCCTTTTAATTTTCTTCAGATTTTGCCCGCAGCTTGTTGATTTTTAAGCAAAACCAGCATGCTGCTCTAAAACCCATGCCTTCTGTCATTATATTTACTTTTCCATGAATTCTTCTGGAAAGCTTTGTCTTCAGTTGGAAGGATGCTTTAAATTTTGTGATCTGAACATTCCATTTATGGTGGAAGTTGTAATTGTTCAGGTGTCAGGTATGGTCCCAAATTCGACTTTCAGATGCCCCTGGTCTTCAGCTGCAGGGCCCTGAATGCCTTGGCGCCGCTCAGGAGATGCTGGTGCTGCTCCTTGGACTATTCCAGAGGGACTCATTCAGAAGCTTTTCATATTGACTTTACAACTTGAAGGAGGTTTGTACAAAGTTGAGCTTGTGTTTTATTCTTGATCTTCTGATTGACAGAACAGATCGCTGTTTACACAATGCATCGTATGCCAAGCAATAGTGAACTGTGCAGAGCTGTGGAGGATGTCTCTAAAAACAACAGCTTTGGCAAAAGGCTCCTTAATGAAAGAAAAGTTAATGTCTTATTTCAATTAAAGCAAACATTTATATGTGAGGAAAAATGGCCAGATCCATTTTACAATGATATTAAAAGGCATTAGAGTCTCAGTAAAATAAACAAGGAAGAGTAGCAATGTATTCGTCCATCAGAAACAGAACTCAAGAATTCCAAACTTTTTAAGATGAAAAGAGTATGTACAACAAGGATTGCCATTCTGGTTTGAATTATCAACTTACTCAATCTCTCTCCATTACTGAGGGTGATGTTCCTTAAATATCATATGATACATCAATCTTTTGATTTTCAGTTTTTTTTTCCTTCTGGGTTTGACCAATACAAATGTAGTATTATATGAAAAAGATGTGTCATGTTTTCATTATTCAGTGTGTGATTTCATCTCTTATCTTTCAGCAAAACTGATGGAAAGCCACATCCCACAGGTTAGAAAGTTGAAATCTGGTTGAAAATTTCAGGGGTCTTATAACATGTGCAGTGTTTGCTTGCTTGTGTATCATGATGTTTGAAAACAAAGCACTTAAATAGGTTTTCTCTGTCACAGAACTGATTAATTTTTTTTGTTCCCAAATCTTTCACTTGGCTTCTTTAACATTACCAAATTTAATTATTAGCTCATAGATTGTATCTAAGGCAGGAAACATATTATATGACTGGAACTCAGCAGTTGCAATAGACTTGCTTTCTCAAGATGTGGTAATAAATGTCCTTGAAAGGGAAATCTTGACTAATAATGACCAATTTATTATTTTATAAGTAAGTAGATCAAGGCTAGTCTGTCTTGCAAGAATTTTAACACATGAGCAGTTTCTGTTTTGGACCAAATGTGTGATTTTCACACAGATACTTATTTATTTTTTAGTGGGGAGAAAAAAAAAAAGGCAAAAAAGCATGTTCATATTAATTGCTGTAACATTTCACATAACACAGAAGTCTGGCAAATCCGTTCTTAACTAGCTATGAAGAAAATAGTTTCCAAAATTATTAGCAATTACAAATTTCTATGAATTTCAGTGATATTAACAACTTCTTTACATGGACTACAAGGCCATATAAAGTTAATATTTTTTATGTGACTCCTAAGTCATGCTCTACTACTGGGGGGAAAGCCCCTTTCAGTTTATAGGAGAGTGCTTTGCTTTCTCCAGTTGCATATGTGAGCACAAGCAATCATGGGCTTGGTTTCTTGTGGCTTTTTGGTCTTCTTAGTTCAACCACAAATAGCTGTTCACAATGACTCCTACACACGAGTGCCACACTGGGTGTTCAGCTCTCTCTGCAGGAGCTGCCCGGCTCCTGTGGCCGAGGCTCCCAGCCCTCGGGGCCCGACAGCCCAGCCTGCTGCTCTCTCCCACTGCACTTGGCCAGTGAGCTTAGAAGGTACCAGAGAGGGGCTAAGAGACTGCATGACTGTGTTAGCTCGCCTTGTTAGAAAAGCTGAACATCACCCTTCTTTAATGCTGACACCACCAGCTGTGCACAGTGTGGGGGTGTGTGAAGGGGAGGCTGGACAGATCTGCATTCACAGGGACCACCAGCATCCACCCTGTGCTGGCTGACATGGAGAGCAGACAAACAAGCTACTAGGAAGTGAAAAACTCCCATTTGCAAATTGATTTTTTGTTACGATTTCAGTGAGAATCTAATTAATCCCCACTCTCCAAGGAAAAAATTTCTACTTAGTTTCATGTGTCTCATGTGTTTCATGTGTTTCATGTGTTCAGGTAGTTTATGAGAGGCTTCTGAATGGAGCATCAAACCAGTTCCATGGTTGTAAAGTGACTGGCTTGTGTCTGTCTACAAATTACACATGCTGACAGAAATGCCAGCATTTGTGGGTGAATACTTCTTAAATCACAAGAATTTTCATTATATCACAGCATTAGTAGAAGAGACTCCTTTTGTGTATATATGGTATTTTTACTCTATCTTAAATAAGTGGTACAAATCAGGCATCTATCTGAAACTTGTCATCCCCTTCACAGGCGGCTGCTGCTTCTTCCTGTCTTGGGACAACCAAAGCTTTGCATTTCTCCTACAAAATATAGGGGGCATTCCTCCCTGAAGGAGGTGAAAGAGGAGCCCTGGGCCATGGGCTTAGCAGACCCAAAGGAGGACCATGCCTGGAGAGAAGCTTGTCCACACCCTGTGGCTCAGCACCACAAGCTCTGCCTGCCACCAGGCCATAGCTGTGAATGTGCCACTCCAGGTACTGGAGTGTCAGTAGTGCTGCTGATAGACAATAATAATTTCTGAATAATTTCTTAGTGTAAAGTGCAGCTCTTCTTGATTTGAAACATATGAGCTGCTTCTTCCTTCACAACTTCCTGGCAGTGTGAGCCCAACAGGAATCCTATCTAAACCTGGATGCAGTAGATCCAGATAACCACCCTGAGAAGGCACTTGAATGCCAGTGCTTCATTCCTCCAGTACAATAAATAGGAACCCTCTCCTCTGTGTTTTCTGAGTGTAAGCTCCTTAAGACAGATGCTGTGGTCTGTCACATGCATTTAAAGTGCTTCATGTGCTCAATCCAGCCCATGCTCAGCAGGCCCTTGATATCATTTGGAGAATCTAAGTATAATTGCTTGATTATTACATCTTACAGAGAAAACAGTACATTAGGCTATTAAAAGGTTGTGTACTGAGTAACAGGATGAAGATTGCACTGACAATTCAGGTTTTTCCTGTCTCTTGAGGGCTCAGATTTCCAAAGTCTAGTAAAGCAGATTTTATTGAATGAGTGTGTGTGGACTGCCATGCCAGCTGTATTTGAGGCTGCACTGGGGACGCAGTTACTCTCTCTGAGAGCCAAGAGAGTGGAAAGCAGCAGCACAATGCAATTACCTGCTCTGTGTACTTGACAGCAGAGAGGTGTTAATGAGCTGCTTTGCTGCTTGCTGAACAGCAAAGCTGTTTTGAGGCCAAAATGCATAGATGTGATGAACCCTTCTGGTCTTGTAATACTATCAGCCAGACAAGGTTGTTCTGCCTTGCCTCTTCCTAGCACCTGATCTTAATTTCTTACGTCTCTTAATTCTGTAATTAGATCAGCATGTTACTTGTTTTCAGCCATACTCTGTGCTCTTTGTCAGCTTTCATCCTTGGTCATTCTTTGAATATTAAGATCAAAACTTTTTTTCTCCTATGGAAGTGCCAGAGCTTTTCATATGAAACTCTAGTTTTCTTTTTTTTTTTTTCCTTCTTTTTCCCTTTTCTGTAACCTCAGCCTTAGAAATAGCTGAATCCTTGAGCTAAAGCTTCCCAAAAAAGATCCTATTAGTCAGACAGCTAACATCAGGAATGTTTAGCCTGAATTGTTTAAAGTTATCCTGAAGCGGAGTATTACAATGGAAAATGTTAAGTAGCTTCCTCATAAGTGTGGCTACTTGTGCTGCCAGTAATATCCTTGGCCTTGTAGAGAATGTTCTTCTGCTAGCTAAATTAGATTAACCAGGAAGTTTGCTCATTCTTTAATCTCTATCAGATTTGAGACTTCTAGGCTTAAGCCTGCAGTCACTAAAGCTGATGGTGAAACTGTTGGATTCTGTGTGAACGTGGGCTTTTCAGGGGTGATGCCAACATTTTATACTGTTGAAATCTGTGAGCATTAAGAGTATAAGAATATAGACATCACAGTGAAAACTAAAGAGAATAGCTTTCAGACCAAACTTAAGTGTGAACAAGAACGTGTATGACAATTCAGTCATTACAACATTAGCTTGTAAAAGTCTTTAAGTGTATTAAGAACGTAGGACTCCCCATGGCTTCTGATAAAATTACATTTTTAATATTGTAGAAAAAAATTGTGTGATAAAGGTTTCAATTCCCTTTTTCTGAGTGCTTCATATATCTGAAGAGTTACAGCTCTTGGGAGAGCATAATATAATGTCTAAAGTCATATTGGTATTTAATATTTTGTCATTGTAGTTCTGCTTCAGCCCCTGCACCTTATTCCATTACCCTCAGATATACTGTGGCATTATTCAGATTTAAATAGTTTTTACCTCTCTGTGCCAAGAATGCAGTTCCAAGTGTATTATCTGCATTGTTTTTTTTAAAAAAACCCCTGATAATATAAAATGCTGCCCTTTTCAACTGGAGATGGCTGCCTGGTGGCACTGTCTAATAGCAGGTAAACAAGTAGCATCCCAGGGTCTCAGCTGGCATATTGTCACTTGGGTGTGTAATGTGTGCTCTGCTCCTGAGAACAGGTGAGACATATGCAGATTTAAAATACTGAGCTATTTTGTCCTGTATTTTGTATGTGCTAGGCAATTCTTTTGTCCCCATGAGAATCTTGAGTATCTTCAATGCTGTGTCATGTTGATTTTGAGTTCCCAGAGGCTTTTTTTTCAGAGCTAATTACCTGCTGTGCCAGGGCATGGGCCAGCCCAGAGCTGGCTTTGGGAGCAAGTATTTCAGAGGGAAGAATCACTGCCTGAGATAAGTCAGCTGGACTGTGCTACCCCAGCTGCCTGGAGCACTTTGTGCTGTGCGTGGCACAGACAGCCCCCAGGCTGGGAGCTCGGGGAGCTCGCTGTGTCTGAAGCTCTGCCCAGCCTGGGGCCATTCCGTGCAACCTGCCAAGGAACGGAGGGGGAGGGCACGAGTTTCAGTGTATCCTCTGTGCCAACGCTTCCCCAGTTTGAAAGCAAGAGCTGATGGTGACTGGAGCCAACAGTTTTACTGACCATTCATGGAGAGCAGCAGCCTATTCCTGGCAGAGGAGATCTGAAATGTCCAGGGGCAGGAGTAGCACCCAACCCATTCATGTCCACCACACAGAGGATTCACAGCAAGTGCTCATACTTGACCAACTTGTAATGTGATCAGCTCAACTACAAATGAGCTTCTGCCTTTTGGATCACTCTGCTGAGCTAAATGGGAGAACCTCTTCGAAGGTTGTTCTTGGCTGATTTTAATAGCAGCAGTCTCATCTTGTTGTGTGGGGCTTTAATTGTGCACATCCCATTAGCACTAATGGAGTTATGCACCTGAAGTCCTGCACATAGAGATAGGACTATAAACCCAGGGTTGCAACCTCATTAAAGTTGTTTATTTCACATGTAACAGCCCTTTTGCCACCAGGATACCTTAATTCATTGCTTTGTTTGTCCCTTTGAAGGAAGTCTTCTCATCTCAAGATCATAACTGCCTCTTCTGTGCCTTGCCCTGAGATGACCATTCATACTTTTCTCAACACAGCAAAAAAAAATAAAGCCCAGACCCACCTTCTGTGAGACCCTGATACAGAGAAACTATTTATTTTCTAAAAATCTTTTAGGCCTCACCAGTTCCTGCATTGTTTTTCATTAGGAATGCTGGGAGGTGCTGCTAAGCTATGCTATTTCTCTGCACAATTTCCCCTTGCTTTTGGTGATAAAGCTCTACTCAGCACTTCCCTGCAGGAGGTGAGGCCAGGGCACAGTGGATGTGGGGGCAGCAGTGCTGGGCTCGTGCTGGAGGTGTGTGTGTGCATCAAGGATTGAGATGCTCTGGCCCTTGAACCTGGGTTAAAGGCAGGGGATAAAGAGAAGGTGGGAAGGGCAGGATAGAACTGGGGTGTGCAGTGCTGAAGAGGGCCAGCTTTAGTGAAGAGCAAGTGTCCACAACTGGTGGGATAAAAAGATGGGTTTCCCCAAATAACAAAGGCAGGCTCAGGTGTGACCATTCCCAGAAAAATGGTGGTTTGTGACCAGATGCAGTGTGCTGCTGGCACACGGTCTGCGTGGGCTGCTGGGCAGAATGTTTGCTCTAGTTCCACACGAGGAGACACTTCTGACAAGTAGGTACCTTGCTCTTCTGCTTTCTTGTGGTGTTTTCAGCTCTGAATCCTATTCATCTCTGAAGGGTGATACATGCAGGAATAAAAGGGCCTTTTCTGATTCATCACAAATTGTGGATAGCAAAAAAAAAGTTACATTCTAATAGCCTTTGCTTTGAACGTCTAGTTTTTTTGGGTTTTTTTTTTTTTTTTTTTTTTTTTTTTTTTTTTTAAAAATTTTTTTTTTTTTTTGCAAGAATGATTTTGTTCACGCTGGTCAGGAAAAGCTTTGTCATCTCCAGGCCAAGACTTTCATCAGCTGAGTGCCCATCACAGCTTGCCCTGACAAGACTGGTTTGCCAAAGACATGAAGTCTGAACTCTCCAAAGGGGGTATAACAAAAGTAATGGCTATTTAGGAATACGGGAAGGGTTGAAGAACCTGCTTTAGGTCCATGTTTCTTGGTTTGAATTTGTATGAGTGTTGTGCTCTTGGCAGGAGGACCCTGGGGTTACAGAGAGGGCTGGGGGAATTGAGTGCCTGTTCTTTTTCCAGCCTGGCATGTCGGAGGGCAGCTCTAAAACAGGATGTGATTCAAAAACACAGGTAGGAAGGTGATCATTAAGAGGGTAAGTAAAGTGGGGATCATTTTAGAATGTCTTGGTGGGGCAGAGGAAAGGGGAGGAATCAGGGAAACAGAGAGCTATTTACTTCCCCTAATTAATCAAGTGACTTGAGGAAATGCCCATAGGTGAGGGAGACATTAAAGGCAGATGCAAAAGTGGGTTTTCATATTACTGGGTGGGAAGAATTCTGCCTGGAGGCTGCTCAAACTGGGTGTAAATATGAGCAGACTGAAGCCAGTGATGAGCAATCTTCTGCAAGCAATGAGACTGTGCTGGTGAGCTGGGAAGAGAGCATAGGTGTCTGAGTAGGGCAATGCTGGGTGGAAATGGACTTGGTGGAACAGAAAACTTTTTTCTCAGATATTAGTTCACAGATTACACTTTACACTGGAGAACTGGAATGTGTCCTCACCACTCAGGTCTGAAAACCAGAGCCCAACCCCTTCACCAAGGCTTCCAAACCCATCACATCCCCCAGCACCATCTTGCTGTTGTCCAGTGACTGCCATTTCTCTTTGTGAGTCTCTTTCAGAATAAGCTTTTCTAGCATAGCAGAGCTTCCCCTTTACGTCTGCACACTGTTTGCAATACTCACTGAGTCAATCTGCAAATGTAGTTATCATGCAAGTGTAGTCATCTCATTTGGAGATGGATACAGATGAGACAGAAGCAATATTGAACTCTGTGTGGTGCCTCAAAACAGTGACCAAAATGGAACTTCCTTACATTATTCTTTCCATTTCCATTTTATTTTCTTACTTATTTAAGTGAATGATTAGGATAGAGGTTGCTCCCTAGTATGTGCTTCACCCAAGGCTGCGTGCTACCCTGGGCAACTGGACCTCCCTAGAACCCCCCTTAGAGGTGTTTCAAATTAAAACTCTTACATTTCAGGTGTACTGAATGCTTCGTCTGCTCCACTGTGATAAAGGTGCCTGCCCTTGGCACACCTTCAAGCTGCAGCATTGCAAACATGGCCAGTATCCAGCACAGCTCTCCCTCTCCCCATCCATAACTGAGGCCACAATTTCCCAGCTGTCCCTCAGTGCCCTGCTGGCAAGGCAAGCAGCTCTGCCAGCAGTGCAGTCATTCAGTTTGTGCAAGCCTAGGGAGACCAGGAGGACCCTCCAGTCAAGGACTCTTCAGTGAAACTGCTGGCTCTACCCCTTTTGTGATAATCACAGACATTTATCTATTAAAAGAAACAAATTCAGACACTATTGGTTTGTACCAACTTTTTGTTCTTCTACTATGATCTGGTTTGTTGTTCCAGAAGCTGTGCAGTTTTTCATAATATTTTTTTGACCAAATCAGCACAATGTAGTAATGACAGTAAAAATGAGGCCATTTTATTATAACATCTGGCTGTAAATCGTGTTTGACATTGGCAGGGAACAAATCAAAGCATTCTGTTGTTTCCCTGTGAAATGAGGGGGGGTTTGTTGTTTTTTGGGGGGGCAGGGGGTTTTCTTGCTTTTTGTTTGGAGTTTTATTGTCATCTAAGTCCGTAGTGTGCTATGCAGAAAGTGCATCCCATAGTTCCTCATGAAACTCTCCTGATTGTGGGCTGGTAGGATAAATATTTAGCAATCAGCTTGGCAGGGGAAGCTCTGCTGGGAGCCACCACCCAGGGAGCATCCCGCTGCCTACTCCCAGAGCAGATCCAGCAAGACTGGCACCACCGAGATCCTGGCTGCCATGCCACCTGCACTGCTGCTTTGCTGGCCTGCACAAGCCCTTTGATGAGACCACACAGGCTGGCTTTGATCTAGAGGCTACCACCTGCTGAGGGCTCCGGTGTATCCTTTGCCCCCAGAGAGGTTAATCTCATCTGTCTTCTGCTGCTTGTCTTGGACCTGGCCTTCTGGATGCCTCTCTGTGAAGTGTGTGGTGGTCAGGGGCACCTGCTTTAGGATGGGATGTTTGTGCCCTGAGCAGAGGAGGTGCAGGGTTACCTGCTTAGGTGCACCCAGAATCAGTCAAATGCACATCCCCTGGTACCTCCAGTGAGATCACACTGGAGTTGAGGGTCCCACCTCATTTTTCCCAGCTCATCCAATATCTTTTCGATGTAGATGAGATCAGCCTCTTCATGCTGGGCACGTGATACTCTGAAAACTCTGCATTTGCACCTGGAAAGGGAAATAAAGCAAGTCTGCATGCAAAGAATGCCCTTGCTGTGCTGTGCCACCCTCGCTGCATCTGCCAGCAGGTGTGTGCTTGTGCTCCCGTGTGCTCTGAGCGTGGAGCGAGTCCTCATTGATAATCAAACTCTGAAATGCAGTACGTGCCTGTCCTAGTGAGACAGTCGTGTTGGTTACATGATGTGTATCGTGCCTTTGTCGATATTTTTTAATAGCTACAAATATTTTCTATCAAATTTTATTAAGTGAGACCCACATACTTCTCCCAGCTGTGACTGCGGTCTGTTCCTACATAGCTGTTCACCCCGCCCTCGCTCAGCAACACTTCACAGTCATGCTGTGGTGCAGATGAAGAATTTGGGTTTGAAGTTGGCAATCTGATTCCCATTAAAGCTTTATGGAAATTTGCCACACACCTGCCTAGGAAGCTGGAATAAATAATTCAGTGCTGTAGAGTGATACCTAATGGCAAGCAGATAACTTGAATAACCTTGTACTTGCTTAAGCTCCTATGTGCTCTGTCCTTTCATGGCAAAAGAAAGAATAAAACCTCCAGGATGGACATGGAGAGGCTAGAAAGGGCTGTGGACTTTCTGAGCATGAGCTTTTAGCCCTTCCAAAGGGAAGGGACTGACATGTGGTACAGCCGAGGAATGCAGCGAGGAGAGCAAACTGTGAGACCCACTAACGCTCGCTGGGGAGAGAGGCACCAGCGGGAACGCCGCCGAGTTAATTGCTGCCAGTCAATAACCATACAAGGCAAAAAGAAGAGCATGTAAATCTTTGTGTCTGACTCCCATTTTCAGAAATACCTTTGGACTTTAGAAGCAAGTGTCATAAATAGAATTTAGACTCTTCATTGCATGGATTACTTTTGGAAGGAAGGCCACCTTTGTTAGAATCAGATTCAGAATCACAGAATATTCTGAGTTGGAAGAGACCCACAAGGATCACCACACAAATCTATTACCCCTTAACTGTGGGAGACACTCCTGCTACAAGCACGGCTGATTTGCCCTCACTCGAATGCAGCTACAGAAAGTTGTTTTGAAAGCTGGCATGCTGCAGCTGTGGGCAGAAATGTCCAGGTTTGGGTCCTGTGCTGCTTACAAGTCGTTTGACCATATTGGTTTCCTAGTGCTTTCTCACAGTTTTTTGCTGTCTTTTCTGCATGCCTATGGACACCTGGTGATTCCTATCTGCAGATAGAGCAAATGTCATCAGATCTAACTGTTGTTGTTTCATGTTATATTTTATGGCAGGCTTGGCACCTCACATGAGACGTGAAGCCATTGTGTTTTTCTTTCAGAGTTTGCAAACTATATTTGAGAAAATAATCTTAACAAATATTGGTTTGCATTTAAAGAAAGCTTGATTTGCATAAAATTCTGTTAGTTTTTTTTCTGCAACATCTTTTAATTATCATTCTTTCTTATTCTTGAAAACTAAGTGATTCGTGCCTCCAGGCTGCTGGTGATCTGTAAGTTACACTGGAGACAATATATCTAATTTGCAAGAATGATGCACTGACTCCAAGACACAGTGCAGCCTGTGAAAAGACATAATCTCATCTAAATCCTAAATATGAATAGATTAAGGATGTAGTAACTTTAAGAATTGCAGTTTGTGACTGGGCTCACAAGCTTCAATGACAGCTCCCTCCCTGCTGTCAAACCTACGTCTGCACCCAAAGCACAGCAGAATTGCATCTGTTCTTATCACCAAAACCTAAATCTTATCAGCTGCATGGAGACACCTGTTCATCTTCTGCAACCCGTTTACACACAGGCTTGCCCTTGCAGGCCTGGCCTTGAAAAGGAGGGAGAAAAATTACCTCTTGGATGGTACCAGGTCTGCCAGCCCAAACTGGAGAGCTGCCTCACTGTAGACCTGCTTTCCCTGCGCTGGTGGCTGTGGGCTCTGTCCCCACTGTGCTGCCCCAGCTGGGGAGCAACCTGAGCAGAAAGAATAACCTGTGTCTCCAAACGTGGTCTTGCTGTCACAGCAAGCAGGAGGGTAGCTGTGCTCTAGATAGGAAGAAGATTTGCTGCACAAGAAGGTGTCATTCCCTTAGTGTTGCTTCCCAGTGCTGTATACTCCCTGGGCCAATAATAATAATATCAGTGAATTAAACAGAAGTGGTTTCTACTATTACATAGTTATTGTAACTATTTCCAAGTTGTATGTCAAAGAGATTTTTCAGGCATTTCTGTGCTCAGAAAGAAACTGTAGGTAGATCTGTGTGCTCAATTTCAGCATTAATCTTGGGACAAGTAGGTAACAAGTAGTCTCTCAATGACATTACAGTATATTGTGTTTACGATGTCAGACTATGGCCATTCTGATTTTTTGACTTCTATAAAACACCCCATATACTGCACTAGGAAATAGTCACTTTTTTACATATGATGTGCCAGGTTGGTATGGTGAGACAGTTTTGGTACATTTCCAAAGAAACTAGACTTCTGGGATTTTTTATTTCATTCCTCCCAATGCAATCTGATCTACTGCGGGTCCCATGTGAAGCCAGTTTATGTACCTTTGGCCACACAACTCCACATGATTACTAACTGACTTTCTTGGCTCTTAGAAAAATTGTCAGGCAATTTTTTGATGTTAGCTCCCAATAAGAGAAACAGGGTGCTTACTGGTAATGCTTTAAATACGGGGTAATTTAAAAAAAAAAAAATCCCTGGACTACATTTTTCTTATATCTGGGCAGTTATAAGATGCTGGTTTCTTTATTGGGGAGAAACAATGTTTTTTTACTCCTAGCTGGAGACTGGAACAGACTTTGAAACAGAGAAATCTGCTTTATTAATAAAATCTATCAATCAGCTAAGCATGCATACCCAATCATTCTTCCACGGTCAAGCAAATTGCTCACTGGAAAACTGCAGAGTCTATCATACCTCAAAATATTTCTAGATGTTACTGGTTTTCAAGCTTTGTTTTCATTTGGTGATGTCAGGATGCCAAATTTATGAATAATGGGGTCCTTTGACCTTTTATTTAGCTACTGGATGAGCTGCATCTCTCGGGTTGCAGTTATGGTTTAACTCCATTGCCCTGTAGACTCTTCAGGGTTGGGCATTTCTGGTCATGCTCCTGGGCAGGGGATCCTGGGTGGATGATTCTGCAAGGGCAGATGAAACAGCGTTTCTGGAGTGGTAGCACTGCCCACCCAGCACCTTGGCACAGTGGAGTCCAGTCCTGCTCCTGTAATGCTGCTGACCAGGGCATTGGGACCATGGCTTTGGGACCAGGGTAAGACTTTTGAGTAAATTTGACTCAAGAGGCATATTTTGTGTGGTACTGGCCAGGGAACATTCTGCTGGTAGTTTCTGTGGGATGGAGGAACAGTGGGGAGGAGGTGGCACATTCCTGATTCAGTGGGAGAAGACTCAGGCTTTGGGAGCCCAAGTCAGAGCTCTGCCCTATTTCACAGAAACTAAATGAGCATTTCTCAATCTTTTAAAATCAAAGGACCTACAAGGTTTTTGATCTGAGCACCAGCAGCCAGGGAGTGAGCAGTGCCTGTAGGCAGGCACTGACATAAGCGCCTGCCAACTGCGTGGGATGCTGTGTGTGTGTTTTGGTTTAGTTTCTTAATTATTTTTCTGCAATCAGTTCCCGGACCACCTTCTGGTGCCGTACGGATTGCGGATTGCCCATGGGCCCCACGGAGCAGTGCTGAGCTGGATGACTATTAAGAACTTGGCTGCACCAGAGGTACTATGGATGAAGGATTTATGTGCTGTTACATATATTCCCTGAAATAATCACTTCTATCTGAAGTACTTTGATATTGATAAGTGGCTGAGGTAGAATTTGTGTTCTTATCTAGTCCTACATGCCTTGTTTTGCAATTATCCACTTTCACTTGTTTTCTCATATAGACTTAATTTTAGCAATTATTTCTTTGCAATGATCTACATTAGTTCAGACATTGCATCCAAGGGTTTAATCCAATGTGTGCATTTCAGGTGAAATATTAGAAACCTTTCAGCATCTGTAATAATTTTTCTGTATTAAATGTAGGAATTTTTTAATTTAACATTAAAAAAATACAGTTCAGTCATATGGGCCAGCTTCAAAGTGGCTGCAGACAGGAAATTGAAAGTTGGATGCTCTCTTCTAGCCTATTTGAAGAAAAAATTTCACAGGAGCTGGACTTCAAGGCCAGCTCATTGTGGTCTTGGTTTGCTGAGCTTGCTGCTTCACAGGGAACCTAAGCTCCTTCCGAGGGGTGGATGAAACTGTCAGAGACTGGTCAGCACGACTTTGCCCTGCAGAGGACTGTGTGCTGCTGCTGCTGCTGCTGTACCCCAGCAGGGATGCTTGTTTTCTGTTGTGTCAAATCAATGACAGCCCATGGACACTGGAGTTGGTAGATGGTCAGTGGTCACAGCTTAAACTGAAGGTCCCAACCTGCCCTGAGGAGGAGTTGGCAGGGGCACTGTGAGTGTGACAGGAAAGTGCAGGGCTGGGTCACAGCATGGGAAGGGACTGATTGACATCACTTCATTACCCTCTCTTAATTCCTGTAGTCAAGAACTTGGGCAAATGCTAGGAAAAAGCTGCTTTTGCCTCAAAAAGGTGTCATGTGCCAATACTTAATGCACAGCTCACAGCTTCAGGCTGAGACCTGCTGCTCCTGTGACAGGTTCCCACTCCTGACATCCACCTGCACGTGGGGCAGTTCCCAGGGCAGCAGTGCTGAAGGTACCCCCTAGGAAAGGTGAGTAATGATATGATAATGATAAGGAAAAGGCAAATCAATCATTGTGTGTCAAAAGGGTAATTGGTGAGCAGGTTGCCCTTAGCAGCTGGGCTTCTGATCTGTTTGTTCAGGCCAGTTTTTTCAGGAGTGGCTGATGGTCTGTAGTACTTGATGTCTCCAGTACATAGATCTCATTCTGTGGGCAACTGGCTGAGTGATAAATCTGGCTATGCTGCAGTAGAGCTTAACCCTGCTTGTGAACAGCCACTATAAAAACATCTGGGGCATGTGCTGCATTTTAAACATTGATGTCATGGCCATTTCTGTTGCTGTTTCAAAACAGTGGAAGAGACAAGGCGACAGGATTATATAGTTTGCTGGCTCTCTTTTGCTTGTTCCTAATCTTAAAGTGATTTTTCTTTTCAGTCATAAATAGCATTCTTTTCATTTTCTTTTAATTTTGCTGCCGCTTTGGATGTCAGATCTGGTTTATATACTCAGTGTACACACACATTCCTTAAAATAGAGGGATCCTGCTGTTTTGCCTCAGGCACTTTGTAGCCCATTCCTGGTAATAGCTACAGCAAATCTACTCAAAGAGCAAATCTTTCTGCCCTGCCAAGTGCATGACTTGCAGCAGCTGGTAGAGACAGCATTGGACCTCTGTAGCTTACTCATACCTTATCTGTCCCATAGCTGAGGAAAACTAAATCATCCCTCACAGCTGAGAAACTGGGATTTTTTTGGTCCAAGTAGCAGACTAGAGGAGAGCCCTCCGCACCTGCTCTGTAGGAATGTGTACTTTCCTGTAGGGAAAATGATGGTGCAGCAATTTTCTTGTGTGGCTCTTGATATTTTCTTTAAGTGTCATTTTCTGTGAGCAGAGAAGAACCTTGGGTTTCTTTTTGTGATAGAAGAAAGCAATTTTCTAAGTAATGCTTTAAGTTTATTGAAGAAAAGGTTGAGAGTTTTTCAACTTCAAGGCTTAAAACCCAAGAGGTGAAGGAGAAACCCACAGGGTATTGTTACCAAGACAAATGAGCAAGCCAACCAACCCAATAAAGAAAGTGCTGGCCCAGTTTCTGGTGGGGGATGGCAGTGGTGTGGGCATCTGTCTGTTGGATTGATGTTGTCAATAATTCCCTCTGTCCTTCCTCCTCCCCTTTGTCTTCTAATTGTGAATGATATTTTTATACCTGCTTCTTCTTGGATGTGTTTGGTGTTGGTATAGAGGAGAGACCAGGAGAAACACTTTCATCTGCTCTGCTCTGGGCTTGGCTGTGATTTTCTGTGCATGTTTCTTGCTGGCTGGCTGTGCTGCTGCCTCCCTGATTGCCTCTGTTCTGGGTCAGTGGGTTCAGCAGCTTGGGAGAGCATCAGGTCCTCGTAAGGCTGATCTTCTTGGTCAGGACACTTTTACAAATGTGCCTTACACTGATCTAATTGTCCTCTGCCCTGACAGAGCTGACAGCCTGCAGACCTCCCAGGATGTGCCCTTCCCTGCTTTGTGGCTTTCTCTCCATCATTTTCCATACCATATCTATCTTTTTCATTGCTAGAAGAGCTTAAGACTGTGCTGGGAACAGAGATACTGTGGCTTTATTAAGAGGATCTGATATTGTTATTGTATTTACTTTCCCCACAGTTCTTCTATTAATGGCCATCATGCTTTATTTCTATCTGACATTTAACAATTCATTTAAGAATTATGGATGATTAATTTCAAGCTTTGCCTGAAAATATCTACAAGATTTATATTCCAAGTTGCCAAAACCAGTAGCCCCATAGAGGGGAGGCTGCTGCAGCTCCACAGCATCAGGTCCAGTCAGCAGTGACACCGAGCACATGCTCCCAGCGGGCACACAAGCCTGAAAGTAACACCAAGTAAAGCAGATAGAAACACAAAAACACAGCACAAATGACATAATCCTGTCCTCTTGTCAGTCCTGTCCTATGCAATACCCCAGAGAGCTGCTCCAGTGGACTCATGGTCCTGAGTCTTGCCCAGCCCCGGGCCTGATGCTCTCCTGGGATGTCCTTGGAGGAGCTGGGACAGGGTTTCATGTCTCTGACTGGGGTGTCACCGGTGTCTCTGTGCTCTTCTGTGTGGGTGTGAGCCTTTCATCACAGAACTGAACAGGTTATTTCTGGAAATAGACATGGTACAGAAACACTAGAGATTACTCAAGACTTAGGCATGCTCAGAAATGCCTGAGTGACTTAGCAGCCTTGTATCCTTCCTTGGGACTTAAGAACATACAACTCATCCAAAAAATGGTTGCTGTTTGTAGTCCCAAATTGCTTTGGGAATTGACTCCTGTTTTGACTAGTATTGCACAAGCCACAGATTTTGTACTATGAAAAGTGCTCCCAACATAACAATTTATGGTGAAACTGCAACATATATTTTAGAAAGACAGAGAATTTGAATCAGGGCTGGATAAATAATAAAAAAATGCATCACACCATTTAGCAACTTGTACCAAAAGCAACTTTGGTCTAACAGACAGCGATTTGTCAAAATCCAGTGTCTAAAACCTAATTGAAATGTTGTGCTGATTGACAGAGCTGTAGTCAACAACATCCACTGTAGAAGAGAGTATTTTCTTCCCTGTGTGCTTGTTAGATTGAAGAGCTCTCAAGGATCAGAAGTGTCTGTCTAAGGAACAGGCATCTGTGAATGGTAGGGGTGTAATTTCCTACCCACCTCCAGTTACACTCTCTTGTGATCCATCTGTCTGTGAAGCTATCAGCTATTGTGTTTTATAATTACTGCTTGTTAAAAATATCATCTTCATTGGAAGTTTAAAAAAAAGGAAATCTCAACAGACCCTCAAAAAATGAAAACAAAGCTACTTTTAGGAAGAAAACAACAACTTTTAATGAGAAATAGATTAAAAATGGGAACACTTTACACACGGATTTGATTAAAAAAAACTCCAAACAACCCATGTAGAGCATTTCAATGATAAAAGAAATGTATGTGCTTATGAAAATGTTTTATGTCAAGAAAGTGCACTAAAGTGTTTAGATGAGATGTCTCAGTACAATTGCAGGGTGGCATTGAGTAGTGTCCTTTGCCTGTTCAGGTGCAAGACTGAACTCAGAGTTTGACCTTCAAGGTAACAGCTGTGTTCAACTGCCTTCATCTGGGAACAAAGTGGTACATCAAATTGACAGGAAAGATGGATGTATTTGCTAATGGGATCTCAGTCTCCTTAATAAGTGCCTGATTTCCCTGTAGAACTGGATTTAGGCAGGAAGAGCAGGTGCCTCACAGCCCTGGTTTTCCCTTCAGCCAGATGAGGGGGAACACTGTTATTCCCCTTCCAACACCCCCAAATTTCCTTCCCACAGAAAGAAAAGGCTGTAACTGAGTTAAATGTCTGGACTTAGGAGTGGAAAGCTCTTACTAGGCCCTTGCTAAGGATATAGCCAGGACTGACATTTTGGAAGTCTCTGAAGTCATGTCATTTCCATGATGAATATATCAGGAATTAGAAGAACCATCATATTAAGCATTAGAGAAGCCTTAATTAAGTGGATTGATCCTACCTGGAACAATTACCACCTCAGTGACACTGAACTGTTAAAGCAAGAAAGAGCACTACCAGGTAACAGGGACTGAAAACTCATGCATAACTGTAATGATGACTGTGATGGCAAGACTCAGTGTGCCTGCTGCTTTAACAACAGAATTTACCCTCTCTTTGTTGATGAATACATATCCCATTCCTTATCCCTGTTCTGGTTTTTGCTTCTATGGAAAACTCTATGTCCCCAGCCCAGCTGAACCATGTGCCTCAGAAAAACGACTCAGCTGATACTGTCTACTCTTTCAATTTTATTCCTAGTTGCTTCCTGCTTTCTTTTCTTGGTTCCTGTTCACCCAGATTAGGAATCATTCATCCAGAATTGCAGAATTACAACATTTGCTTGCATGCTGTCTCTTAAAGGGGCTGATCCATCTATACCAATAACAGCCTGAGAGGCCACATAAATCCAGCTGGCCTTGTCCCTTCCTGCAGTGTTACATGCCAGGGTTGCTTGGGGCAAACAAGCTCACTCCTCATGTCTGGGCTTAGGCAGACAGACTGGAGGATGTTGGGCAGACCTACACTGCAGCAATACAGAGGTTTGGATTTATGCCTGGGAGACAAGAAAGTGAAACGACCAATTGTGGTTCATGGCCATGGACTCATTATTATTTTGGAGCTAAGGCCCTGATGTTGCTTATCTTCAGCATGGCACCTCCAGTGAAGCTGCACCAATTCCCACAGGCTGATGAGTTTCTACTGTGGCTTAGTAGCTGCGTGCCTGTTCCTCTGCAGCTGGTCAACATGGGAGGGAGAGGATGGGGTGGATTTTCACACCAGAGTTCAAATTGATTAGTTGGCATTAGAAGAAATAACTCTAAGCTTGCATGGGCAGGGAAAGAGTTAAAAACTGGAATTCCAGTTTGGACATCAAGAGCAATCATGACTTTTACTACATCCTTCTGCCCAGTAAGTATAGTAACAAACTGGGTGGATGACGATCTCTCTGTGTTTGTAGAGACTGAAAATTATGGCATTTGCATGGCAATAAACTGTTGTGGGAATAAAAACAGCTCTCAGATGTTTACTGCTGGCAAACAGGGGGACTCTGAAAAAAGGATCACATAAGGATTTATGTTTTGTGGTGGAGACATTGACAGTAAAATATATTTTAAAAAAAGCCAGTATTCTTACCTGGTACCATGGGCAGGCTCTGTTTCTTCATGGTCTCACCACACTGGACTGTATTTCACACTCTGCAGAGGCAGTACACTCTCCTTTCAGAGTGAGAGCGTGACAACTTCTCTCTCATCCTCTGCCCTGAAGGCTTGTTAAAAGGAGGAAAAGTAAGTGCATCTGGAAAGTGACTGGCTAAATTACCCAGGAGCCAAATAACTGGGATGGTGTGAGGGGGGGTTGAAGTACAGTTTGTGGGTTACTCCAGCTATTATCTCAAGTGGCTCATCCCATGGAACCATGATGGGGTAACCAGAGGATTACTTTACTTTTAGTCATGATTCAGGTATTGCCCCTGGGGATCTCTGTGCACTGAATGGACTGTTTTTTCTTGAGGAAAGACTATAATTAAAATACTCTTTAAGCTCTCCTGTATGTATATTCAGCACCTGAGGAACCTCCAGAGGCAAGTGCCCAGACATAGAACTCCTGGGATTTCATCCACTGGGACACAAAAATATGTCTCCTAGGGCCCTGTGCAGTTTTTCCAGTAAAAGTCTCCTGACAGGGCTGTCAGGATAATAGAATGAGGGGGATGGATATACTGCCCTGCAGGGACAATGGGCATGGCATGGCCCATAGCCACCAAGTCTTTCTGGTGGTCAGGGTGCCTGAGCTGGGGCTGCAAGACTTCCCCGTGGCAATGGCTGGAAGCGGAAGGGGAATTTCTGCATCCAGAAGGGAGCCAGCTTTTCATAAGGAAATAATCTCCTACGACAGTGTGATGAATTTGTGTGCATGTATATCCTCTGCTGCTGGAGTCAGTCCAAGCTACGTGTCTGTGTGCCATAGGCCCTCTGTGGCTGGGAGCAGACAGAGGATCCCTTTCAGCCTACGTGGTGGGGAACCGTCCTTCTGGCACGAGGCATCCCTCGGTCATGGGTCATTTCCCAAACTGGGTGTTTTGGCTTAACAATACTCAGGAAAGAGACTTTGATTTTTGCTGGTTTATACTAGTGAAATCTCTGGAGAAACAATGGTTGATTTTGTACTGTTACGCTTAACTAATTTAATTTGGTAATGGCAGAGTTTTATTGGTGAAAGCCGTCATTCTCTGGTGCAACCCAAAGAGCCTGCCAGCACTGCTCTCCTCTAGCAAGCCCCCCCTACACAGGTAAGACCTGATGCAAAGTGGTGCTCAGGATCTGGCCGGTGCCCTTTGCTCCTGCACGGAGGCATCTGGCAGAAAACACTCATCCACTTCAGCCCAGGAATGCTCTGCAAGGAGAAGCAGCCACGGGGTGCCCGGAGGACTGTGCCAGAGCCATTCCATGGGGTGCAGCCGTCTGCTCCGAGTGGGCAGGGGGAGAATGGCTCCCTGCCAGGGGAGCTGGCGTGGGCCGGCGGGGTGGACTGAGCCATCTCTGTTCCCTGCACTGCGGCCACCCTGGCCTCCCTCTTTCCCAGTAGTTACGTCAGAGCCTGTGCACTTTGCCAGTAGGTTTGATACGACTGACTAAAAGCACCATTTTCCCGGTAAAACAAACACAGACTCCTTTTTAAAAACACCTTTTGATACTTTATGAGCAGGGCTGGTATATGTAACCTATCAAGCCCAACATATGGCTTATTATGACATTTAGCTGATTAAAATAGTCTAGACATAAACTTGAGATTTCAAAAATGTTTAAGCTAAGTCCGAAATACATTTTAATGTACAGTAGATGTATACTGCAATTTGGGCCACCTGTGTCCCTGTAGGAATTATGGAGCAGGAAGTACTTTTGACTCAAGAAGTGTGTCTGAAAATTGAGGCTGTAAATTAACAACAGCTTGTCTATTAGATTATTTCACCCATAAAGGAGTCTGTATATTTCTAAATGCCTCATGATTTTCAATACCTTGCTGTTGTTACTTTTATTAAAGAAGGAGGTTGGTAACAGTCTGGACATCTAGGTCGAACATATTTTTAGAAAATCATGGAATAAATAGCAGCAGCCAGCCAGACAGTGGTGAAGCATACCTGTGGCCACAAGAGGAGGAAACCCCAGGTTGGCCTGTTAGTGGGCATGGTGGTGCCGGTGTTCCCTGGCAGATTCAGCCCAGCTTGTTTCAGATGCTGGGCTGCTGCTTGTTGGCCATTCCAAAGCCAAAGGCAGGGCACTGAGTACACACTACCATTGACCATCTCTGTAAAAGGCCAGATAATTTACCTCTTTGTCAGCTTCCCAGTCTCACTGCGTAACTTCACATCATCATCTTGCCTGCCTTTCTCCTTTATTTTTCCTTCCTTCTAAGGGTTTGGTCTATTTATGGTTGTTTAGCTGTCTCTGGAAAGGCCAGAATAGGAAAATAAAATAAAAATAAATTCCTGCTTGCTACATGATCTGTCCCAAGCTTCCCTGGAGTGGCTTTCAAAGAGGGGAGCAATGAATCCTGAACACTTCAGAGAGGGGGCTGTCCCCACAGACTCCTAGTAAGGGGCATCAATAAGGCTGAATAATGGTAAGGGCATCCTCAGCAGGGGGACAGGGCTGGGGAGAAATACCTACAGAGAAATTTCCATGAGGAGGAAGTTATGGCACAGAATATGCATTCTATCCCCCATAAATTGTTATGTAATTCCTATTTTGCTGAGCAGTTCTGCCACATGCCTTAGACCTAATGACTTGCACAGAGCCTGAGAGGGCCTACATGGGGTGATTATTTTGGCAAAGGGCTGTGTTATGTTCAGTCTGGTCATTATGCAGGGGTCTAGATACACTACCCCAGTGTGGTTCATCCTCAGGAGAGGTCTGTACCTCCCTCCTGGGCACTCCTGTACTGCTGAGCAGAACTGGCTGGGCTGTGGGATACTGTTACAAGGACAAGGAAAATGAAACCACGGTGACAACTCATGGAAACTCCTTTCACCTGAAGAACACAGGGCTGTGGTTTGGTAGCTACTTCTCTCATGGTCTTGCAACACCCCATCGGCAAGGTGGGTCAGAGGGCAGCTGGCAGGAGAAGGCGGTGGAGAATGTGTCCCTGCTCTGGGTCTGGGCTCAGATGCAGGGGTCTAGATGGTGTCAGTGGTCCAGCCAATGCTACTTAATGGTGGAAGGCTCTTGTTCTGCCCTCAGAGAGGCCTTCCTGTGAAATTAGAGCTTGTGGCAAGTGTTTAGGCTGCCTGCAGCATGAATGCTCTGTCTGGCAGCCCTTCTGATAGGCAAGAGCTGCGTGCAGAGCCCAGGTTATCTGAGGGGCTTCAGCTGGAAACCTGCTGCAAGCCAAGTGGAGGCAAACACAGACCCACAAAACCACAAACTCCTCTGAATCCCCCTCCTCTTCCTTGGTTTCTCCCTTTTCTGCTCCCCTTGCCTTGTTGGCCTGGTGCTGCCCCATCCCTGCTCTTCCAGGCTTGGTCCCTGTGGCACGTTGGTCACTAAATCACAGCTGGGCAGGACTGCCAGGACGCCGGGGTCCATCTGCCACCCCAAGGCCTCTCCCTCGCCTGTTAATCCACGAATGAAAGCGAGCCAGGCAGAGGGGAAGATTCTGCCTTTGCTGCAGGGTGCTCGGTGTCCCTGTGTCGAGCACACAGCGTGGTTGCTTCTCTGCTGTGCAGAGCTGGCTCCAGTGGGGGCTGTAGCCAGAGCCTGTTTGCAGCTCAGCCTGCTGGGCAGCGGGCACTGAGCAGGGGCTGTCGGCTGGAGGGCAGACCCCAGTGGGCACCAGGGCTGCAGCAGTGCAGGGGGACAAGGAGCAGTTGTCACTCTGGATCAGCCTCTCCCATCCCAGAGTGCAGCATATTAAAGCAATTAAGAAAAGCTCTGCTCAACGCAGGGATTTCAAGGGGAAATATGAGTGTAAGGATACAGCATTCCTCAATCAGATGGGAGAAATAGCAGAGGGTAAATTAAGCACAGCTGGAATAAGCATAAGAAATAGATTAATTCCATGAGAATTTTTTTCTTTCCGTTCTTTACAAATTATAGGAACTAGGAAAACTAGCACATCTTAATTCTACTTGGTATGCAACCCTTTAGTCTTCTAGCCTGTCAGCCAGCATCCACTGAATTCAAGTGCAAGCCACTCACCCTACAAACCCTTGGTGGCTCTCCCACACCCCCTCTGCACATCTCCTCTCCTCTGTACTCCTGCTGCTGTGAGGACAAATGCTATGGACAGGGAACTCTGGAAAATATATCAGGAAATTATATTTGCTTGTATGTTGTGATACTGGTTGAGAGAAATAAACAGCTCATCTGCAAGAAGGATGTCAGGTTCTCCTTCCAATATGCTTGTCAGAGGGGAGATCATCCCTCAGTTCTGAGGCTGCACAGAACCTGATACAATGGTGTCTTGTTCTGTGGCTCAGGTGTTTAGTTTAATGCAACCTATACTGCCAATAATAGTGGAGTTTGTGGGCTGAGTCTCACCAGCTACTTCTGTTGTAGCTTTTGCTCTTCTTGGTTTTAGACACCTTATCACAAGGTTGGGCAGGACTTGTGAAATCCTGAGCTTCGCCTGAATGCTCCTGAATTATGGGGGAAATATTGCTCTCTTTCCTGCTGGATTCTGAGTATGGTCAAACCCATCTGACCATTGCTCAGGACAGAGATCAGCTTCACACGAGTGCATGTAGGGCCTGGAGTGTACTCTGAGAGCGTAGATGAGTCCAGGGATCCGAGTCCAGAGATGCTGGGTGGAGGCAGCTGGTGCCTGGTGCTGCCCAAAGCTGAAGGAGTGTGCAGCACGTTCCCCTGCCTGCAGTGTGTGGCCACAGGCTGCTGCAGAGCTCAGCAGCCCGAGACACTCCCTGCACCAGGACATGCTGGCCCCTTGGTTCAGCCAGCTGCTGGCCCCCATCCTACCCCTCCATCCCTCAGGCTTCTGGGGTTTTTCCTCTCCCAGGAAGGTCTCTCACTGGGTTTGGGGGAAGGCTGGTGGGTACTGCCCCCACCACCAAGTGGCTTGGGAGGGCCAAGCCACACAGCTCTGCCGTGGCACCCTCTCAGGGGTGGCTGGGCTGCAGCAGTTCAGACTTAAAAAAGATGGAAGATAAAAGAGCCAGGAAGAAAATACTTCCAGGTGCTTATCATAGGTACTGCAAAAGCAGGAAAGGGTTTGACAGAACAAATGAAGCCTGTTGCCATAACATATAAATTGGTACATTACCAGTGCTGGACAAGAAAAGCAAGTTATGGCTGGCACTTGGTTCTTACCTCCTATAGCTGCTGGGTAAAAGCATAAAGGATAGCCTTGATTTTGAATCTCTTGGCTTCTCTTAACTTGTATTACAGCCATAATATTAAGTAAACACATGTTTTCTGGGAAGATATTTTCTTTTTCTCTTTGGCAATGACAATTTTTGTTGTTTTTTTATTTAATAAAATAACTTCTGGTCATAAATTGAGTATCATTTGCTCAACTATATGGATGACTTTGTTTGGAACTTGTCCAGTCTTCAGTTAAAGATATATTTAAGCAGGTTTCAAATACAGTATGTATTTAAAATGAGGTGAGTAATCCTTAAGGCATTTTGAAAATGGTGTTTAAGAAAAGTCTGTTCACAGTATATTTTGGTAACTTCCCCTTTCTGCACAGCTAAGTATAATGTCTTCAGTGATGCACTCAGCCTATCACAAATGTTAAACTCAGCAGGTATGTACAGAGTCCCAAGCAAGGGCACAGAATGGATAAAATGCCCTCTGTGAGGCTGGGAAGGCAGGGCTGCATTTCCTGGTGTTTCAGGGCACCTCTTGGACTCTCATGGATGCCCTGGAGCAGCATCCTTTGAGCTGTGTCAGGGCATCCAGGCACTCTCATACTCTGCATGCTGCCCTCTTCTTCTTTCCCCTTCCTTGTCCTTGCCCTGTCCTTCCCATTGTTCTCCTTCCTTTCCTCCAGGGTCACTGGCTTGAGAGGGCCAGAGCCATGACACCATTCCCAAGCCAGTGGGCAAGCTGTTTCATACAGATGATGTTTCCTAGCAGAAGGGCTCTGATGCCTTAAAGCATTTCTTTTTGTATCACCTGAGCAGCATTAAAGGAGGAGAAGAATTGAAACTGCATTTCTGGAGTGAAAGGATATAAATACATTGTAATATAGTTGTGACTTGCTGAATTTTAGCACATTAGACTCAGTCTCTTGCCCTTACATGAAGACACTGCCTTTGTTGGTTCCTGCTCAGTGTGGTGGGTGCTCGAGAAACCTTCCAGAGCAATCAGAGGAAGATTTTACAAGACCAGCAAGAAGTTTAAGGGATGTTCAAAGCAGGCATTGTAGACTTCAAACAAAGTTGTGCAGATAATTTAGACTTCAGAACTGTAATTAGATAGAGGAAAATGTATGCTGTGATAAACCCAGCTGCTGCTCGCATAGCATGTGACTGATACAGTGGGCACAAGGCCAGGACCAGAAAAGGTCACAGCCATGGTGAAGCCACTGCCTTCTAAAATTTATCAGATTTGATCTGCATGTTCAGGATGATGAAATGCTGGTTCAGATATTCACCTCACCTCATCTGAGGAGGCTAGGGCAGAGCTGCCCCTTACAAGTTGATTGTTCCCCCTACAAAACCTAGTCAGAGACTTTTCACAACCATGTCTGACTACAAGCTGTGCAAAATATGGGCAGCAAAAGAGGTCCTGATGAGGTGACCCATTTGAAGCAGCATAAATTCTGCTAATTTTTTTTCAAAGGAATCTTCTGTGGCTAATGTCATTACATGGATCTTGATCAATGACACTTCTGAAGCTTGGATCTTGCAACTACTTCATGACCTTGGTAATGTAACAGAGAGGCACCCAAAAAGATATGTATGTCCAATAAATAAGACACCATATAATCTACGCTGTTGTCAAGAACAAGCAAAAAACTCCATCCATGGCAGGATTTTGGTATAAAACAAATTGGAAGAGTCACAGTGCAATCACTGAGAGACATTCAATTCAAAGATCTTATTTCTCCAGTCAGACTTAAAATTGTTGCCAGGTTGAAGTAAAATAGATTAAAAAGAAAATCTTGGCATTTAGCATCAGAACACAAAATGAAGCAGCCATGCTCTCACCTCATCTCTGACATAGGGTTGCTTTGGCAAACTTGATCTGTCATCTAGTGTGTTGATGTCTTAATTTTGCTATTTGTAAAATAGTGATACCTATTGTGTTTCCTGAAGGGACATGGGTGATGTGTGTTTAGCAGATGGCAAATGTAAAATTCATATCTGGAAAAAATACACACTTAATGGTATAACATTACAGTGATAAATCAGTGAATTAAAGTCTGATTGCCAGGAAGGCAGGGGCTGAGTGAGACCTGTTCGCCTGTAAGTCAGTGGTGAGATGTGATGGTAGGACTGCATTTCTGCTTTTAAACTTTCTTTTCTCTGATACTCTTTTTTTTTTTTTTTTTTTTTTAAGGGGAGGAAAAAAAAAGCAACCGTAAATTATATCTTAGGGTTTTGAAATAGAATCAAAGGCATAGTTGGAATGTTTATAAATAGCTGTATCTTTTCTTGAAGGTGTGGTGTCCCAGTTTATTTGAGGACCGATGCAGGGAGGCACTGTGGGCCTGGGGCTGTGGATACTGCATGGGGCTGGCTCCCTGGCGAGACCTGTGCTCCTCCTCCTCGCTCACTCACGGCTCCAGACCCTGCTCCTCCACGGCCACGAGTGGTTCTGCCCTGCTGGCAGCCCTGGGGGGACGCTTATGTTTGTGCTGGCTGGTCCCAGTGCCTTCCTCCCTCACCATCCTGCGTTTGGTCCCCTTTCCCTGCCCTCCTTCCTCGCCGACTCACAGCTCCATGTGTAGCCTCCCTTTCCCCTGCCTTTGGATGGGGGCAGAGTGCAATTCCTCCCTGCAGGCTCCCTAGGAAAGATCCAAAGCCGTGTCCCCGCACTCTGTGGGAGCCTGGGGGCTGCAAGCCGCGTCCCTGGGGCTGGCACACTGTCCCAGTGCCACACGCGGGGAGCTGGCAGTGGCCACGGGGGAGACGGGTCAGACAGCGGCCAAAGCCTCTTCCTTGAAGAAAAGCACTGAAGGGCCACGGATGTTGATCTGCAGAAGGATCCGTGCTTTCCACAGCCTGGGGGAAGCCGGCTCCCTGGGGAGGGATCAGGAAGAGCTATGGGGTGGCATCTCGTGGCACGGCAGCACCGGGGACTGGCTGCTGAAGAAAAACCCAGCGTCTCTTGGCTCAGAGTCCATGGAATGAACTGTAACCACCAGCCTCTAAATGAGAACATCCAAACAAACAAACAGAAATAAGACCAAACGCAAAAAA
>VXAC01003236.1:933918-968114 GCA_013399225.1 Rhipidura dahli | reverse complement strand
AAAAAAAAAAAAGAAAAGAAGGAAAGAAAGAAAAAAAAGTGAAAAAAGAACGGATCCAGGATGGTGCTGCTCTGACTCTGGGTCCTGTCGTCTTCTAGGACTGATGAAGCGACTGGGTGGTTCTTCAGATTCCTGTGGTCTGAACACACACCCTAGTCATCACTAAGATGAGCACGGAAAAAAACAGTAATGAAAGAGGGCTCTGATTTATTTCCTGATAAAATAACCTTTGCTCTCAAAGGCTAACATTTCAGCTCCAGCTTGCAGAGAATGATCTTTTATTTCCATCCATCAAAGCCTACATCGTGCTGGATATCCAGACTATTCTTCACACACAGCCTTGTGTTGGCCAATGAAGGAAAATTACTACCTATAACTTTTTTTTCTGAGGGAGGAGAAAAAGGAGGGGGGCTGAAGTCTGTATTAAAGACTGAAATAATTACTATCCATTGCAACCCTGTGACTACAGTACAAGGAAAATTGCTTAAAAGGACTATGCAAGCCAGAAAGGTTTTTCTACGGCGTAAATAATCTCCCTGATTTTTGGAGCCTTTGATTTGAATCATCATCCAAATAATTCTTTTTTTATTTTTGCTCAGGTCGACATCTTGAATGAGTATTCAGGGCCTTCCCACTCTGCCGCTGTATTAGATGAATACCAGTACATACTGGTTTTGTCCATTACTGGTGTCACTTGGTGTGAGGTAAGAGCTGCAGTGTTGACTGAGAGTAACAAGAGTAGCAGTTAAGACTTCCAGCTCACATGGATGATTTCACACCACGTTGTGCTGCAAATGGCTACAGGAAACTGTCAGCATAAGTGAGTTAAAAGCAAGGCAGATGTTTATTTGCAATCAAAACATTAGTTGAGCTTGATACCCGAAGAGGCAGAGGCACCTGCTCTGCAAAGGAACTGTTTGAAATAATGAGTTGTTTTTCATAAAAGAGAGCCTGCTTCAAAATATTTTTCTGAAAATACAACTTTTTTTTACATCAGTGGTCTGCACTTGGGTAGAACGAAGTGGAAGGCCTTGCAGTGTTCATGAGATCCCCCAAATGAGCAGTGTGAGCAGCGAGCCTCACTGCAAGACAGACCAGGGTTCACACGGCCCAATGCCTCAGTGCTCCCCCAGGCTGGGAGTGCCAGCTCAGTGTCTGGGTTTTCCCTGGGTTGTGATGGTAGATTTGTTGATGTTTTGGAGCACTCTGAGAAGGCATATTTTACAGGGCTCCATTCTGTTAGCCCTGAGCCTTTGGTGGGTTGGCAGAGCCCCTCTACCATGTAGAGTTGCTGGTGTTCACAAAGCTCTGTGAAGAGGCACTGCAGCAAGAAGCTTGTGTGGGTGTAGAAAGCAGCAAGGGACTGTTTTTCTGTGAAGATGGAGAGAGGGTGTTGTGGGTGCATGTACTGCAAGTCATCCAGCATGTGGGAACAATTGTTTTAATCTATAGACATCAGCACACAGAAGTAAAGGCAAGAGCAGTGCAGAGACCATGACCCTAAGCCTCTTGAAATCATCAGGGATTTCCTTTTTTGCTAGGAGCTGAGCTTTGCCTTTTTCCTTGGAGTACTCATTCTATCACAAGCTCAGAGGAGGTCCAGAAAGGATGGGATGAAGGAGGAGTAGGCAGACTTCTGTGCAGATGAGTGGAGTGATGCGGCCATAGGTCATCAGTAGGCATTGACAGCCCCAAAACTCCTCCCACCCCCTGCAGAAAGGACAAATTTTTTTCCTTTGCAGTAAAAAGAATAACATTTCACAGCTAGCAAATATTATAGAGATACTTCCCATGAGAGTCAGACACTGCAAAGAGCAGAGTCACCTTGAAGCGGTGCAATAGGATTAAAGGTCAGCCTCCTGTGTGGGGGCCTCCAGCAACAGTCAGTGGGAGTTTTAAGGGCTGAATATCTTCACTGCAGTCAGTTAAGGCTTTGAGAAGGCAAGTTAATGTTAGTTTTATTATGAGACAATATAATAATGGCATGGGCCATCCAGCCATTAGCTTATCTACCCTTGGCTATTGGGAAACATTCATGGCCCAAGACAGAAGCTGGGAAAAAAAATTTCAGAATAACAGAAAAGAGCTATAATTCCCTCATTTTCAAGTTCTGGTGTTAAGGACCTACAGGATTATTCCCCAGTTCTCATCTAACCATTCCTTCCAGCTCTAGTTGTAAGCAGCTTTCACATAGCCTGACTTCCCTCAAAGTGTACCCTTCATCCACAAGGACCCCATAAAAAGTATTAGGCAAAGATTAAACATTATAAACGTATAACCAGCTCATAAAATGAGTTTTAAATGCTAAGCATGAAAGGGTGAATTTGCCTAAGGGGGCTGCTCTGAACTCCATTGACTCAGGAAAACTTGTTCCTTGAGAGACATATTTATCACTATAGTTTATTTGCACTAAAAGGGGCACCACTGGAGACTGGGGGCTTCATTGTGTGGGGTGCAGCTCAGACATTCAATAAGAATAAATTATCCCTGAATATTTTATAACAAAACTGACATGAGAGGCCTAGGCTAATAATAATGGAAGATCTTCTATTCACATTTCACATCTGGAAAACTGAGGTTCTTGAGGATGAGTGCGTGCTGGTAGTCCTGTAACAGCTGTAAAAGTCCTGTAAAAGGGGCTCATCCTACAACATGTCCCACTGCAGATCCTTAGCACTATCAGCCCCTGACCTGCCCTTGCAGGTGATTAGTATGAGGCCTGAGCCCTTTGCACTGGTTCCACTTCATGTCTTCTTATGACAGATTGCTTTTTAAATTGAGATTCAAATGCAGACAAGATAGAATAGAATAAAGCTCTGGGCTATCACCTTCCTTCACAAGGGCAGAAAAGGATCTGGGCATTGGCTACAAAAGCAAAAATACTTATGTGTTATGTGACTTAAACAGCCAGAAAATAAATGCAGCCACAAAGACACTACAGGAAGAAGATAACACTTTTGTATGCATGATGTGAGTACAGGGGTGGTGGGGGAAAAAATAAAAAATGGAGACAGACCCATGATTATAGTCCTTATTAGCTGACCTGATTTTTTAGACCTGCCAAAGATGTGAGAGCTTTCCCAGAATAATTTATTTTACACCCAACTCCTCAACAAATAGCCTCTATGTCTGTGGAGTTTGTAACCAAAGAGGCATTGATAATTGCCCGTGTCAAAAGAAGAGTTAAATTTTGCCTTAAATTCCAAGCCTTTCCATTCCTCTAGGCTAGCTAACATTTCCTATCGTCATCTGACCATAGTTTGTTTTCATGTTTCATTTTCTTTTCTATTGATGTATTAGTCTGGTAGACTGAGTTTTCTCAGAGGGTGAACTTTTGTGCAAGTTTCATTAAAAATATTTCACAATACCTCTCTAAAATGCGATCTGTGCTTTTGTGCTGATTGAAAATGGTGCAGCAGCTTGTTAAAGCATATGCTTTTGTGTTTCATCCAAACAGATATTTTTTAAATGGAAATCTCAACCATTATGTTTCTCTGTGGAGATTAGAGTGAGCTTTTTCAAACTGTCGAAAGAATTACTTTGAGCCTGATTCTCTTGTCAGATGTACCTCAGTAAATAAAGAGAAATTCTTCTGAAATCAGTGGAATTATTCTTATGAAAAACTTCAATGCATGATTTAGCAAGGGCCCTTGTTCTTATTATGTATCAGCCAAGCTGTCTAAGCTGTCCCAGAGCTGCCTGTTAGTAGCATATATTTAACTAGAATATTAATGAAGGAAAAAGTCTAATTATTTGCATGTAATGTATTTCTTTAAAACTTCACAATAGGAAACAACATGTTTCACATTACCACTTACCTCCTCTAAGGCAAGAGTTGTTCCAGTGGTTAGACTGTGTGTGAAATTATGTTACATACCACCATGGAGCCTCATGTATCTCTAAGCAATCTGAAATTCTTGAAATCTGCAGATCAAAATGCTGCTGTGTATTACAACAAGCTGTGCTGTGCTGTACTGTCTCCTCTAAAGTCAGAGAAAGAGATGAATAATTCAGTAGGGTGTTTTCTAATTTCTAAAATAAATACTTCAGTGCTGTTCATTTTAATGGATCTTGTAGAAGGCGACTTGCTGTGGAATCTGAGTATTCTTATCATTGCATCAGAGTAATTACTTTGCACTTCTTGTCTCACTGATTTGTGTTCTTTGATCATGGTTTCTGAAGCTGTCCAGAATCTTGAGACTTGGTACATTTGTCTGCTGCCATGTCACTTATCTTCTTCTTTCTGTAGGATAAGCAGTCTTGTGCCTGCTCAATACATGCATTGTAAATCTCAAAAAACAAGTGTGGTAGGAAACAGTGTCTTATATTCACATCCTGACTCTTGTCTTCCTGGGTTAGCCTAGAACTGGAGGTCTCCTACCATGCTAGAGAAAATTTTCACGGCTGGACTTTTCTGAGGGGATGGATTGCTTATTTCAGCTTCTTGATTAATTCATAATTATGGTGATTATTCTTTACTTGTCAAAAATTCCCCTATATAAGAGCTTCATTTAAAAACAGTTGGCTTTCTTCTCTTTTACTAACATGCAAGTATTAGAACAACCTGCAGGTGCAAACTTTTGCTAAACCAAACTCAAAGGAGGTGGCAAATTAAAAGACGATGCAAAGGCTCCCCTGTCCACTTCTCCTGGGTTATGTAAACATCAGAGAGCAAAGGCTTCAGGCTCATTATCTTTGTCCTGATGTCTTTGTTGAGGAGATCTGGTTGGAAAACAGAATTTCTTTTCACGGAAATTTGACTCCTCCAGATTTGTTTTTGTTGTCAGTGAGAAAGTAAGTTCTTTGTTTTCTCACAGGTCATTCATCAAGGGAAAAAATAACGGAATCATTAAGACATGTCAGAGTATTTTATTTTCATTGTGGAGAATATATTTTATTCTGGCAATATGCAAATATCTTGTTTTGATATGCTGAAGATATTTAGCTTTTCAGAAAAAAAAATAAGAACAGAGACCAACTCCTTTCTTTCTGAATTCTTTGGAGATTGTTTTATTTGTCCAAATGAAATTTTTTGATTAAAACAAAGCCCAGTTTTCCAAAGAAAACTGTTCTGTGGAAATATTTATTAATCCCAACTTGCTTTTGCTGTTGCTGAATGTTGCTCAGGTTGTACCATGGCTCCAGTTTTCAGCCAGCAAGTGAACCAATCTCTCCACCCCTACCTGAGTGTGTGTATGTACATTGCACATGTGCACACATGTGTGCACAGGACCAACTCCTGCCCTCAGCTACGTATGTTAATCCCAGTGGAGATTACCATCCATGTTGTGAGCATATGAATGAAAGCAGAATTTGGCTCAGGATTTGTAATCAATATATAAGGCTTACTGAGTGATTTGAGATGCTCAGAGAAAGCTGTTACATAAATGTTAGTCATTATTATTTGTAATAATTACCTACAGCTGTAACTATGGCAAGCCTCCATATAAAAACAGCTAGTCCCTGACATATGGCTTCTGTGCTTCAGCTCCAGATTCCACCAAAGTGCACAATAAACTCTTTCTTTAAAAGCATGTGCCTGAAGGGAACATGTAACCTCTGGCACACGATTGCAGCCATAACGACGCGGAGAGAATTATGCCATCCTTATTAGCAGCAGCAGTGTGACTCGCACAGAAAGGAATGGGTGTTGGATCGGACCCTATCATGTGAATAGC
Organism: Rhipidura dahli; assembly: GCA_013399225.1. Lineage (NCBI taxonomy): Eukaryota > Metazoa > Chordata > Aves > Passeriformes > Rhipiduridae > Rhipidura > Rhipidura dahli. The sequence goes on along the minus strand of VXAC01003236.1, from coordinate 962,436 downwards.
ATGCTCCTGAGATGCATTACAGCCATGGGCAATGTAGGCAGCAAATTAAATTCAGGTTGTAACTGGGTCAGGGCTGAAGAACATTTTGTAACCATATTTTTCCAGTGTGGCTGCAGATTAGTCGGGTCCTTATTTTTGGGGATGTCTTAATTATCTTCGGTTTTACTTTTAAACTAAATAAATAATAATTACAAAAACAAAACAAAAACCAAAAACAAACCCAACCCCCCCAAAAAAACCCCAAACCAACAACCAACCAAAAAACAAAAAACCCAAACCAAAATAGCAAAAAAAAAAAAAAAAAAAAAAAAAAAAAAAAAAAACACTCTCACAATTACCCCAAAAACAAAAAAAAAGCCAACCTCTCAAAGATCCTCCCAAGACAAACAAAACCTTCCAAGTGTCCACTTTCTTTTTCTAGCTTTTCCCATTTCTGACATGGCCACTACAGCCATTTAAAAGATGAAACACAGAAACTGTTGAACAGCACACAATGCTGCTACTCAATAGTCTCAGGAGGAAGCAAGGAATATGGCATCTGACTGAAACTGCTTGGGAATTTAGGCAAACAGCCTGTAATTGCCAAATTGATTTTGGCCAGAAGACCAGGGCTAACACCCACAATAAGTATAAAGTGCCATGGGATCTTTAATGACCCCACTGCTTTGGACACAGTTTTACCTTTATTTAATGCACATTTTATGTTTGTGAATAATATACTCCATAAAATATATACAGTCAGGAAATGCCAAACATTGCCAGTTTCCCAAAGGCAATTTCAGAGCTTGCAGAGAGCACTCTCAGGCCTCGATTCACGATTGTGTTAAACTTTGTTTATATGAGGTAATCCAATATTTTATTCATTAAAATGCACCATGCACCTAAGAGGAATTAAACAAATGCTTTACTATGCACTAAAATTGTTCTTCCCCTTCGGTGAGGATTAAGTGGGAATAGCCCATGTACCCCTGGACCTTGTACAGTCAGGGAGGCTGCAGATGCTGATGCTGCCCCTGCTGACTTCACAGCAGCCCTCTGGATGTGCTGCCAGTTCCTTGCTGGCAAAGGCAGGGCAGAGAAGACTGGAGAGGGCAGAGGGAAGTTTGTGTAAGGAGTTGCCTGGGATGCTGAAATCCCCTGGGGTCCTCTTCATCTCTGGGGAGACGCTTTTATCCAAAGACAACGTGTGGAAATCCTGCCTTGCCTTAGGATGCTCTGAGGCTGCTGATAACTGAAGGTAAAGAGATGGTGGGTGCCATACTGAGGAGGAGACACTCATAGCAGTCACTCAACATAACATGGCATTAGCTGGTTAGTAATGGAATGGAGGAAACATCTGCATTTCTGAATTCAGAGTGCCATCTTCTACAGCTTCTCAGCTTGGGGATTAATTGCTTCTGAGTACCTATGATGAGAATTCAAGTTTTTCTCTGTGTTTAGTCCAGCTGTAAAAGCCCTTTTTGTTATATTGTTGGTAATTTTGCTTGGGTGCAAACAGAACAAGATTTTCAAAAATAGGTCACTAAACTTAGGCTCCAAGGACTTTATATGCACACACTTTACTCAGTGATCTGATTAAAAAAAAAGCAATCTGAATGCCCAAGGTCTCCCAAAGTTGTCAGATCTGTAGCCAGGCAAACACAGAAAGCTATAATCAAGTCTGTGCAATTATGTACATATTTGTAATTTTAAAGACTATGCTTCTATTCTGGTAATGACTGGGGTTTTAAGCAGTCTTTTGTATTTACTTTTTTTTTTTAAGGAAAATGATGGTGATGGTTTCCTGAAATCTAGATCAGGTCTCTTTGGGAAAGACCACAGTCTAGTTCACCTACGGCACCCCGATTTGTATCCTGCTGAGCACAGTGTGCGGCAATCAGAGTCACTGCAGTCAGTGTCAGAAGGAGATCTTCATCTACCTCCAGAGGTCCAACCTCCCATCAGTGCTAAGAGCAGCTGCACTCATCAGAAGGATCAGGTATGACTGCAAACACCACACATCTGAGAGTAAGGTTTCATACTTCCACATCACTTTTCATGCATGAATTCCACCACTTCTAGAAAAATGCTAGCAGTGAGAAAAGCTGTGCAATATTTTTGGGACATAAGTTCTGAGAGCCACCCTGGTATAAGTAACTTGTAATTCCCTCTTAAGGATTTATTTCCTTAAAACCTTTCTGAAGATTCATAAATGAAAGTATCATCTTGTGGCTTGGATTAATGCAAGCAAGGAAGGGTCTCACCCTCACTGAGGAGGAGCCTATTTTTTTCATGTCAGCCCCCATTGCTGGCAAAGAACAACTCTGGGCTTTGAGCACCATTTGTAGTTTTCAAGGGTCACAGATTTTCAGTACCTGAGGTGAACTTCTAACATGGATGTTCCATTTGGAAGACGTCTGTCCTGTGGAGCCTCAGCCTCTGAAAACAACAGCATCCAAACCACCCTGATATTCCCCACGGTGTGTGTGTCACCCGTGTACGCTCCTGCTCTGCTGCTGCTCTTTGCAGCCACTCCCTCCTCCTGCCCACCGCGCGCTGCTGGAGGCCAGGGAGCCCTGCCAGGGCCTCCGTGGCCAGACGCTGGAGGAGCTTTCTCACAGAGGCTCACTGCTCACGTTTCCTTTCTAAAGAGACCTTCTTGTGCTGGACTCATTCTCTCCTTTGGACTCTGTGGCATGCAGCACAGAGGAGGTCAGGGTAGGCAATCTTAATAATTTATTTGGCCTAAAAACCTATTACTCTCTTCTGTTTCATTAGTCACGGTCCCAGGAGCATTAAGATTAAGGGGTGTTGCCATGATGATGTCTGGTGTCAGGAGACTCATACCAGGAAATGAAGGCCAAGGCTGTCAATTTCCAAATTTGATATAAAGCAAAAGGGTGTTTCTATAAAAATGATCAAAGCAGGGATGGATCTGGAATAAGTATTTCAAAAAGCATGTTTGGAGCAAGCAGGCTGCAAGCACCCCTCGCACGGTAGTGATGCTTGAATCAGATCATTCCCCTTTTTAAATGTCAAGTCTTCCATATATCATTCAGCAGGAGATCTTCCTAATTAGTTTAGACTTTTCTCTCATGGGTCACACCCTTTATCACTTCCCACTCCGTATGACTTGACTTATGGAACACTTGGCTTCAGACGCAGTCTCAGTCCTGCTCTTTGCATGCTATTTGCACACAAATTACTTACATCCCTGTCTTAGTCACTCCTCTGTTTCAGTGATACATTTTTTGTAGGTTGTGAATCTGAGGCAGAAGGAGTATCGTTTGGATATGTGAAATCACTCCCAGTGTGGGAATAAGTCCTAGTGCTTGATTAAAAAGTAACACTTCAACACATGTAAAATAACATGGCTCAAGTCAGCTCGACCAGAGCTGGTTTTGCTCCTCTGTGCAGCCCAGGTGTCAATCTGAGAATGGTTGTTCTTTGAAGCATTGAAAATACAGAATGAAAAGGCAGACTGGGCATTTCTCATGTCATCCACATAAAAATATCTTGGGCCAGGGAATAATACCTGTGTCTCTCCAAGCCTTTACCCCTCCACTCAGGTACCACTTTCCAAAACAGGGCAATGTCAGGAAGACTCCCTGTGCCAATCAGCCTTTAATCTGCTGGGTGGGCTATCTGTTGGGAAGGGGATAACGTATGAGTTTGAAAACTTTTGGCTAGAGGTCAGGACATGAACCCAGGTGACTGGACAAAACAGCTTCTGAAAAAAAAATCCACCAAACCAAAAAAGCCAACCCAAAAAAGACAGTACCTCTCTCCTTTCCTCCTTTCCCTTTTTCTACTTTGTTTCAGCCAAAAACTACAGTACACTCTGCCAAGTTCAGATATATGGTCAGAGCATTGCTATTAAAATGACCATCAGAAAGGACAGAGCTCAGCTCTTGAAAATATTGGTATCCTAGCTGGGGGTTAGGAAAAAGAGATGTAGACATGTAACCTGAGAAACCACAAGATCTTCTGAACAAATAAAAGACTTTTGATAGCCAGGGAGCTCTTTTTGCAGTGAAATTAATTACATCCAGGACACGCAGTAGCACATCAGTGGAAATAATATATACCTATATTATATATATGTATATATAATATATAATAATCAGGAACTGAGGGACAGCAGAGGTGAGGCTTATTGTGTCAACAAGTCCTGTGCTACAGTCCCAACATCTGGGCCTCTGCTCTTCTGGAGTCCTGTGGTACGGGGCTCATCCCAGCCCCAGCATGTGGAGAAAAGCTTGGGAATGCGAACAGAAAGTACCACACTTGCAGTGCCATAAATCAACAGGCACATAAAATGAATTAAAAGTGCAGGGCTTTTAATTGCAGGTTGTGATTTTGGGGAGCTCTTGCTGGAGGGGATTTTTTAGTACTCGGGCTGAAAGTAACACTGCGTAACAGAGACTGGACATGGGCCTTACAAAATCACTGCTTTGAGATAGCTGTTCACCAGGAACAGCTGGAGATAATTCTTCATCTTTCTCTTGAAACAGCTATTTCAGTTTAGGATCAGTGCGTGGAAGGGAAGGTGGCTCTGCAGCCCCTCTGACATTTTCGTTTTTCACAGCCCACCGTGAGCAGCGGTGGGTTTTCCATTGGCATTCAGGTGAAATTATAGGGAAGTAACCACGTACAAAATCCTGTTGGATCTCTGGTCTGCCTGCAATGCCAAGGCTTGCCTGAGGCTCAGAGGTTTTGTCTCTGGGAAAAATTAGGAGGTCTTGACAAATAATTGTAACATGCTGTTATAGAGAATCACAGGAAGGAATGACAAAATCCCCAAATGATTGGGTATTCTGTTCCTTTGTAACATTTTGCTTTTATTAATGCAAACTGTGCTCACATATGTTATTCAGTGGCCAGTTTACTGCATCCTATGTTTGAGTCCCTCGTAACATGCATAAGAATTAATACATTGTGCCTGTTCTGTCTTCACCTGCAAAAAAATTCTGAAAAGGAAGAGAGACATTGAACTATAGATAATCTGCATAGGAACATGCAAATTTTTTTAATGTTTCAGCTGAGGAGGGTCTCTATCATATGAGTTTACCTTCTGTTTTGGCTTCCAATGAATCCCATGATGCAGAGCAAAACTTAGCAGGAAGAATGAAGTTTTCCACTCCAGATAGTAAACTGGTCCAGTTTCACTTGAAACTTGGCTTCTTTGCAAATGTTGTTGCACTTGGCCTAGTAGATTATAATGAAATTTCAATCTAGGATTGTTTCACTATGTGAATTAAGTATTGGGAATATTCCATTCCTGGATGGAGTAGGACTTTCCAAGCAATTACTTCTCTTTTCTCCAGGGGCTACTGTGATATTCAGAGCTTAAAATGTGACCCTTGGGATCTCACTCAGTGCCACTTCTGGCATTGAGGTAATATGGAAGGGAAGGATTGAAAACAGCCCGGCCCTAACATCATGTGCAGCAATGATGATCCTTGTGGACAAGAATGGGGACACTGATTGAAGGGACTGGTGTGAGAGCTGGGCTGGAAAGCGATGGGGTGCAGACAGGAAGGTAGAGATCCAAAGCTTTTGGGAGTGGTAGCGGGAGAATCAACTGGAATGTGGGTGGAGGTGGGACAGCTCCTGAAATGAATGAGAGGGAAGGTGGGACAAGAAAGGATGTGAAGGTAGAAGAGGTCTGTGGGAGCAGCAATGAGTGCTGATGTTGTATCCCAGCCCAGCTCTGCCCCAGGAGATGGAAACAGAGAGGTGACTAGCAAAGGTGGCAGTTCTGTGCACAGAGAGACCGAGCACTGCCACCAGGCACCGCCAGCTGCAGTGGCTACGCCTGCGTGGGAGCTCAGACTTCTCTGCTTGCACCCTTCGAGGTGCTGCCTTTGGTTACTGCATCTCAGCTGGGCTGAGCACAGGGCTGAGCTGTTTAGGGCCAGTATGGCGGGCTCTGCATGTCAAAGAGCCCTGGGCTTTGCAAGAGGACTGTAGTTTTTATATGCAATAATTTATACACAATAGTTCCAGAGCAGCCAGGATGAAACCTTGATCTGGGCCACACTGTAGTTTGCTGACAGGAATTTCATCACTGGCTTCAGTGTCAGAGATGATAGTAATATTTTCTTGACTTTTGCATCAGCAATTCTATGTTTTGGGATAGGAAATTGAGCCTTGTTCTTCTTGGACATTGAGGAGCCAGAAGATGCCAAGATATTTCTAAGCCCCAGAAGTAGAGGCTACAGAAATTAACTGGAAGCCAAGCCAAAAGCTTCTCTTTTGGACAACTGAAGCTGCCGGTTTCCTCGAGCCCGAGCAGACACTTCTGAATAGGCTGTCCTGAGCACTTTCTGTTTCATCTGGCATATGGGGTTGAGATTTCATACCAGAGTTGCACTGGTTTTGTCCAAAGTTTTATTTTTTCCTCTGCCAAGATTAAGATCCTCTCAGAGGTTCTTATTCAGCTAGCTCTCCTGCAGGTGCCAGGACACAACTGGATGCTTTAAGGGCTTACTCCTTTTTATAAATGACACACCGGCCAAGCTCCATTACTGCTCCAGAGAGGTCCAGAGGAACTCCCAGCATGTTAGGGAAAAAGGGCTGGAAGGGATGTGAGGTGACTCAGAGCATCTCCTGCCTTGAGACTCTGTGGCTGGGCAGTCCACAAGGGGTAGTGTTTTCAGAAGCACTGAAGTCTCATTTTTAGTCACCAGTTCCCTTTGTTAAGTCAGAAGCAGAGACTTGGGCAGGCTAACTGTCTGAAAAAACGTGTCTTCATCAGGTGTGGAGACTACTGACACCTCTCTGGTTTTGGGGGAACTTTTTTTGCAGCCATGTGCAGGACTCAAAATACCTTTTGTTCAAATCAGAAATACACATTGCATCCTCTTTATTTAGCTATAAGCCAGTTCTGTTTGGGTGAGATAAATCTACCCCAAGGCTCCTGTAAGTTATCTCGAATTAAATGGTGAGTTACGACATTAAAATGATAGCATTGTGTTCTTATTTTCTGTAGTTTGTATTTCAAGTCATGGCTACATTCCATCAAAACATGCCTCGATTTTCAGTTGTTAGCTGCCTCCTTGCTATTTGAAGCTGTATTCATCCTGCTTCTTTCAAATGTAGAATGTTTTTAAGTACAAGGAATACAAACATAATGTGACAGAACATTTCACATCCTATCTGACTAATACCAAAAGCCTTTGATTTGAAAGGTCACAGAAAAACAGTGTGGTGCAATGCACCTCTCACGGATTGTTAATTGTTTGCCTGTGGTTTAACTTCCAGTCCCTCTATTGTCGTGCTACTTTCTAAGCACTGTTTTCCCAGTGCCTCTGGAAGACAGTCTCTCCACAGCCTTACCCCTGATCCTCCTGGCAGCCCTACTCCCTTGATAGACTTCAGCCCAGCTTGAGGTGACAACATAATGGAGCTGCTGATGGTCAGGTTTCAGAAAACAATCATGCACCTTATGAGAAACAATCACTAAAACACAGGCACTTAGAGGAGCTAGAGATAAAAAGAGTCTCATTTTCTTGGCAGCCCACGTAGAGGTTCTGCAATGACTGATGATATGAGTGTTATCTTGACACCATAGTCTCCCATGTTGAAACTGTTTATGGGAAACAAACATCATGTGAAAAACAGATTGCCAGACACTAAGTAAATCACTCTGATGAGGAACGAGTCAAGTGCTGCCAGTTTTACCCACACTGTCATTGTTATGATGTAACACATTCCTCATGACTGATACTGTATCCAAATTAGGGCACAAAATCTTCTCTTGATCAGTTAACTGAAATTCCCTGCCTTGCAATGACTGCACAGACACACACACACACACAACCTTGCTCACACATACGCAGAACCTGAGGTGGTGCACAATGATGCCCCATGTTAGTGGAGGATTAAGAAGGTGGGCAAAAATCATAAAAATTGTAAATTTAATACCCTTCCCTCTTTAATAAGCTGTTGCAATTTTCTGAGTTCTGCTAGCAATGATTAATAAACATTTGGTGTGCTAAACATATGGAAAAATCATCCCATCTGGACCATTTAAAACTAGGACATAGACTTTATCTTTGTTTATTTCATCCTTAGCTAAAAGGCTTATTATGAATTGCAATAATCCAAGGAGCCAACCATGGAAGACAGACAAGCTCTTTAGATAAAACCAAAAAGGCAAGTTTTCTAACCGAGGACCAGATGTATTTTTGGGTATTGCCCTTGTACATATTTAGCTGAGCTTTTCAAGTGGTGAAGATTTGCATGTTTGTTTTGCAATACTAATGAATATGTTTTAGATTTACATTTTAGAAAATGGAAACTTTTATCTTCTTGGGGCTTTGTAAGTTAATGATTTCCAGAAGATAGTTTGGTATCCTCTTTTAACCCTTCACCATTGAAAACATATCACTTTCCGAGGCACAAGGATCTAGTGCAGGCCTGCTGAACTAAAGCCGGGAGATATATGTGACTCTTTCTATTGTTTATTTCTGGAATTACATAAAATGTGGGTTTTTAATTTTCAATCTAGTGAAAACATATGTAAATGGCAAATTATTTTAAAACTAACTTAATGTGAATCGTGGGGTAGGCATTACCATACACATGATCCTTTAATTAGATAAATAAGGAGAATACTTTTGGAAAAATACAGTTTTGAGACCCAGTATCTTTCATGAGTGATTTAGTTTCCTCCAAGATAAAGACTGGTTTAGGGCAGTAAGGAAAATGTGCTGCTTAACAACATTTTTACTTCTCGTAGAGAGAGCAAAGTTGCAGTTTCATAGCATAGTTTTTCACCCTTTGATTTTCTTTAGAGAGGTTATGGGAGAAAATAATTAATGAATAAAACATAATTTTTCAAAGGCTTACCCTCACTGGCAATTTTTCTATGACACGAGCCCTATCAAAAATGAAAAATTCGTCCTTAGGGAACAACAGAACATTTTAATACAAGAGATAACTATAGCTTTGAACTTTGGGTGGTTGACAAATCAGTCTGAAACAGCCTTTCTTCCAAATTTTTCCAATTGTTCATGCAAAATATGATAGGAAACTAAGTAGGATCTTGAGAGAAGATGATGTTTTTTGTGCTTACTTTAGGAAATGTTGCAAACCCCTACCCACCTAGGATGCTGAAGTAGTGCCCCAGAGCACTTTGGCCCTCAGCTGCATGAGCATCTCTGGGAAAGGGCTCCTGGAAAGGGATCAAGCTAAGATCCCAGCTCCAGTATGGAGGCATTTTGATAAAGTAAGATTTTTTTACCTCTGCCAGGGGTTACAGCTCAGCACAGTGTCTTCAGGAGCAGGAATATCCAGCTCCTCTGAGCTATTCAACTCCTGCCTCTGTATTGATATGGCAACATGTCAGCTACTGGGGGGGCAGGTGCTGGATTTCCGGGGTGCTTTTAGCAGCTGCAGAGTTTACAGGTGGGTTAATGGGATCTCAGATTTGCTTTTCATACCCTTATCTTGTAAACAGCAGAATTGCAGAGCTCAGCTGTGGTAAACCAGTGCTGCTGCCCAGGCAACTCCTGCGCAGAGCTAAGGACCTGACAGTGTGAGGGAAGGCAGGAGGGCTCTCTCCAGGATCTTGCAGCTGTGGTTGGTAATCAGGGGAGGTAGGGGTTCTTACAGCTGTTGGTGACCAAAGCTGGCTCAGACTAGTCAACCACAGGGCCCAGAAGCCATGTTTGGGATCCTTTTTGAACCATGTTACTATAACCCAGTCCCTTCCTACCAGCATGGCCACTGAGGACCTGGCTGGGCACTGCAGTGGCAGGAACACCACTGTTCATAGGCTCCCAACTAGATGTCCCTCTTGAAACAGGCAGTGCTGTGGAGAAAAGGTCCTGTGGGCAGAACTGACCCAGGGCCACTGTCAGGACCACGCTGACCAACCCACATACACTGAATTATAGGCAGTTTAGGCTGTTGAGTGGATGGACTCAGGTTTTATTTCAGGTACAATGCTGTGGAGAAGGTGCCCTTTCCTAGAGGAAGTGATGTGTTTTCAACAGAGCCTTTTGGTGACACTGGTCCTCCACTACTGAAGCAACTCTAATGACTGCATAGGCATCATTCTTTTTTGTCTGGGTGAAACTGAGGTCAAAGCAAATTCCATAATCCCTGTTTACTTTACTTTGCTACTATTTTTCCTTTTTCATTGTCTGTAACATTAATACCTCCATTTCCATCAACATGTGCATAAATATGAGTGCAGCTGGAAAACTGACAACCATGCTCTGCTGAAGCAGTACTAATACTGTATTCTAACACTACAGATTTTTATTTGCATTAAATTGAGAGTGGCTCATGCATCAAGAGGCAGAGAGTCGTTCATCACATACTTTTCAGGGAACGGGAGCCTTGCCCAGACTAGAAAGGTAGTTAACATGAACTGAGCAAGCTGGACTTAAATTCATCCCTTTTTTTTTTTTTTTTCATATGGATGTAGGACATATAGTCTTGACTTGAATTAGTCCATACAAATTAAATGTAACCTAAACACTGCTTTTTCTCTAGGCTGGACAAAGCTGACCCATTGCCTACAGACCTTTCACTGTCTGACCTTTAGTACATACAGGATGTGACACTCCATTTATTTAATCTTACTCCATTTTTCCACAAGACTTCTGATTCTTCATGTATCTGTGATGGATAGAGAATGAAGCAGGCCTATGTCATGTACAAAGCAGGAAGAAGTGGAATAGTCTTGTGGTTAAGGTAATTGGCTGTGGTCTAGGGGGTGTAGCTTCTATCTCTGCTTCTGTCATAAAGTCCCTGTGGGAGGCTGCATAGAATTCTCCCCCCAAATTTCTGAAAGTAACTGCTAATATTTCCTTCATTATTTTCCGGGAATTCCACATAGGGCATTGAAATCTGATTTTCACAAAGCCAGCTGAAGTCAATAAAACCTGCAGATGTGGGGCTGCTCTGAAAATTCAAGGTCTTGGGTGGTTGGCACTGAACACTGAGTACCAGAGGTGAAGAAAGAAGGTCTTAAAATATCTGAGTTCAGGTTCCCTTAGATTTATTGTGGACATTCTGTTTCATCTTGCCCAAGGCAGTTGTAGCTGTGCTCAGACAACCCAGGTTTCTCTCCCTCGACTGCGTGAAGGCTGCAGCCTGGAGGAGCTGGAGGGGAGAAATGCAAACTCACTTCTCTTTTCACTTGAGGTGCTACTGTAACTGCAATGACAAAGGTAAACACCTCAGCATTGTTGGTAACTGTTTGAATGGAGACCTCCATTTTCCATCCTCATTTCCCTTCTGCACAAGGATGCAGTTATAAAAACAACTCTCTTGCTTCAAGTGGATGTGGTGGCTACATCAATAACAGTAACTCACCAGGTCTGGCACTGCTCTCTGATGCCAGCTGGCACAAGGGGGTTTTGTCCCTGACACTGACCTCTCTTAGTCTTCAAAACAGGAAGGCTGTATGCAAAATCCAAACTGAGAGTGGCTCCTGATCTTTGAGGTCTCTGAACTGGGAATGGCTTGGGAAAATGTTACTTGTACCAGCCTGCATCCATGTAAAGGACCATTCCAGCAATACAAGAGCAGCACTGGCAGATTTGTGGTCTCCAGAGTGCTGCCAGGCATTTTTTATTTTGCTGCTATAGGTGAAGCCTCTAGCTCCTAAATGGCACTAATAAAAGAAGACTGAACATTTTGCATGAGAGGAGAGGCATATTTCTAGCAGAGGTTACAAATTATATTTCATTCTTTGTTCACCTCCAGGTGTGAGGAACACATGGGCGGCAGAGGAAGGAGGACTGAAGTAAGTCTTTGACATCTCTGACTCTAGGTGGTAATCAACTTTTTTCACCAGCCAGCATCAAATAGAGCCACCTCAAGACACCTAAGCAGACCTGAGCAGGTAGCCAGCTTTCCAACAGTCCCTTCTTTTAGCTGACTTAGTAAGGCAACGTTTACAGGCAAGCAGGAGCTCAGACAGCCTTAATCCTCACACCTGCATGGTCTTGGCCCTGCAGCCTAATTACTGCAGCTAGACCCGAGCTTGCTCCACCCATGCTCTGAGTTGATAGATGTAACCTGTCTCAGGGAGCCATATGTTCTGCCTGCCCCAGGAGTCATGCTTTAAGTTAAAAAGTATGTCAAGCCCTGCTTACTGCCAGAACCCAGGCAGTCTGTGCATCTGCCTTGTGTGTAGTGCATGGAGCCCTGTGGAGAGGCAGGAAACATTAGTGGGAATGCCATGACTGATGGGGCTGTGCAGTGTCTCAGTGGAGCTGGCAAGTGTCCTGCTGCTTCTGCCCTATTCACAAGCCATAATGTCCTTTGAGCTGAATGGTGTAACAGCCCTCCAGCCAGGATCATGCCTTCACATAAACCTGGCTGGTTGGTTCACTGTTTCATTTGGTTTGTTCCTTTTTTAACCATATTTTCTGAGGAGCAATGAGAAAGCACTGCCCAGTCTGCTTTGCTGGGGTTCTCCAGTTCAGACCTTAACAAGCATCACTGGGTGGGTTCCAGTGATTGAAAGACTTTTGTGGCTTTAGCCAAAAAGTCACTATGGTCATCTTGAAAGTTTAATAAAAACTTGACACACTTCTGTATAGGATAATAACCAATTTTGTCCAAGGTTACAATGAATCAGACTGGCTGAAGATCCCAAAAGAATAATTGTACTGATGGAATTTAGGGTTTACTTTTTGGCCACAGTAAGCCTGCTCCTTAAATAGGAGTTTTCCATTGACTTCAGTGAAAGCTGGATCATATTAATATTTTTCCACAGAATTAATAAAAAGCATCAAAATCTTGCAGTCTCTACTTGGTCCATTTTCAGGCAAAACTTTCAGTGTAAATTAACTGAGAGGTTTACCAAAGGGAGGGCCATTGGAAATGTCCCATCCCTGTGATACTATTTGTAGTGGTCATTTCTCATAGTATTTTCAATACTGATAATTTAGTGCACTAAATTATACTTCACTGCACGATTTCAAAACCTGGTTCTTCAGACATCATATGAAGAGAAAGTTGGCACAGACTGCAAGACCAGATTGTCCAGATTTTATTTTAGTTTTTTGTTGGGTTTCGTTCTGTTTAGTTGTTGTTGTTTTTTGTATGTTTGTTTGTTTTTAAGAAAACAGATAAGACTAATTTATAGAGCAGAAAACCCTAACGATTTTATATAGAGTTACATGTACCTTTTCTTTCACAGACTCTGGGTCAGGTTTAATTTTAAATACAGAAGCTGATTTTTGTTAATCTTTTTGCAAGTTCCAGTGTTACGAGTTCATATCATGTTTAGTGATTCTGATACCCCTTCCAAGGGTGTTTACTGTAACTTGGAGCTTTCCTGAGAGGTGCTGCACACAGTCAGCTTTGATTTGTTAATACATTGGACCTGATATTGTTCTGGTTAAAAACTAAAAAGAAAAAGGCATGAGGAGAGCTCTCTTTTTCAGCAAATTATGAACCTATTTTTCACCCCACTCTAGCAATAGCTGCTTCAGGTGTACATTTGCTGCTGTCAGGACAGGAACATAATAATTTCGCAAGGGGAATAGCTTTACTGGAAAAAAATTGGTCCCCTGGATTGGATAGGAGGAAACACAATCTTTTGTGACTTTGGCTGGAGATGGCTCTTACTTTTGTAATCAGGCTTTTGTAATCTTTCTGTGAGCAGTGGAAGGCTTTGGGGTCCCTCAGATCACGTGTCTGGAGTGCACACAAGTCGGGAGCACTCCTTCTGACCCATTTGGGTGAATGAAGGATTACCTCCTTCTATGCTTCATAGGAGAAAGTCTGACACTGACTCCACCTCATTAATAAAGAAGGCTGGGCCAAGAACATTGATTGCCTTTCTCACATCTCTCTCTGGGAAAGACAAAGTCAAATTTTACTCTGGTTTAAATCTTTTTACAATGACCTGAGAAAATTTCCTATTATTTGGATGCTGTACCTCACAATAGCCATTTAGTTCTCCTGTTCAAAACCCCATAAAAAAGAAGGAATTCTTGTGGATACAATTCCCATATAAATATTGTGCAGCTAGGATAATACACAGTCAACTGGGGTTATTTTGCATCTAAGGAGATAGAACAATATGTAGCTATTCTCACTTTTTCTGGAACTTTTCTCACTGAGAGAACTTTAGAAAAATCCATTTAATTTATAGGACTCCTTGGGCCTGGGGACCACACATCAAGCTGCAATATTTAACATATCATAGCAGCAGCACAATACCATATAAAAATAACACAATAAATGATTAATAGACTAACTCTTTCAAACTCATTCCCTCTGATTATTTCTTTACAATTAAAACAAGTTGCTAGGGTTTTTTTCAAAAGAATAAGAGATTTCTCTCTGAAGTTATCCGCTGCTGGTATTTGTTTAAGTCTATAAGAGCCTGGGCTCCTTTGGCTGTCTGCTTAGTGCTGTGTTGTGCCATACTCCCCTTCTGGTTTCCAGACATACCTTTCCCACTGCTGGCTCCCACTGCCCCAGATGCAGGGAGCATGGATTGTGCATGCTCTGCTCTGGCAACACTCTAGTGATGTTAGATGGCTGCTGGTCCTTTCTAGCAACAAAAAGGGGGCAGCCTCGGGGCAGTCTGCCCCTGGCTCCAGGACTGAGCTAATAAAAAAGAGCTCGGGAAGATCTTTCAGCTTAAAAAATTCAGGAGAGATGCACCCGGGCTTCCCAAAGGTTCAAGATAGTGAGATGTAATCAGGATAATTCAAATACACTTTTATTTTAGTTCTTTCTCACAAAATGTGTCATTGACATTAGCACTGAGCAGTCAAGACACATAGGTGACAACACTGTGTATCTTCACCCTGGGCAAATTAACTGAAGAAGTACTACAAAACATGTACTTATCCCAGTGACTTTCCCAGCAGCAGCAGAGGGATTGCACTCTGGGATATAGCATATTGCTTTCTGGGAGGTAGTGCTGCATGAGGGGTTTGTGAGTGCTTAGGGACAACCCTGCCATTGTGCAATTTTCTCTGCCCGTTTGTCTCTTCAGTGTTCAAAACTGGATGTGACTGAGATGTCCCAGTTGCCATTGCTTCTAGGCTCATGGAAACAGCACAGAACAGTTCAGAGCACATCTGACCTGCCAGGCCTGGGTGCAGCTGCACTCTCTGGTGGCAAGTGTGTTGCAATGGGGTCTTGCAAGGCACCGTCCCTCTCCAGAGGGGAACCCATATGCTGAGAAAGGAAGGAAGTGTGCTGTGCTCCAGCAGGTCTGGATAACTAGGATTGCAACAGTGGGAACAACATCTGTCCTGCAATGGAGACACATGTATTATGATACATGGATGAAAAACTTCGGGATGATGAAAGCAGCTCCTCTGGAAACATCCAGTGCTGCCACTGCCACAAGCGTGGGACCAGATGCACTATCCCAGAAGCTGGTGTTGCTCTGCTGTGGAAATGCTGACTCCGTTGACTGTTCCTACTTCATGTAAACCATATGAGATCAGCAAGTCCTAGAGCAGTCCAAGTCCTTGTTCTTGGTGAGACCTGGGGATCTGAAAACAATGGCAGAAATATTGGAGAAGCTTGGGATGATTGATCTCCTGGAGTATGTGTAGGTATGAGCAACTGTGAGGACACATGCTCCTATTTGCCCCCTTGAAAAATCTCTGAGTATATCAGCTGTGCAACAGAGGCACTGACAGGCTGATGAGTGAAAATGGGATTCACAGAGGCAGGTACTCAGAGGCACACACTTGATAAAGACTTTTGAGATGGCATTAGCAGGGTCTTTGCACCACTTGTGTAGGAAAGGACTCTACTTTCCAGTAAATCATCCTGTGACACTGCTGAATGAGGAAAATCTAATGTTAGAAAGGAAATAAAAATACCTTTTTTTGTCTTTTTCCCTATTACTCTCCACACACTGGTTCTGAGTGAAAAATGACCCTTCTGCTTGAGCCCATCCCAGCTAAAGCATCTGTGTTGCCATTTTTTTACCCCAGAAGGATGCTTTCTCCTCTGTAGAGCCTGGAGGCTCCCTCGGGGTGTTCTCAGCCAGGAGGGATTTCCTTTGATGAGGACACACAACTGACAGATTTACTGACTCCACTGAATCTCCCCAGTGTTACTCCAATAGAAATACCTGGACCTGGTTTCAGCTTGCTTCACTCTTCTGAAGTTCATGCTTCCTCCTGGTTCCCAATAAGGATTTATTCCTGCAGGCCCAAGGCAGTGGGATTCACCCACTCCCCAAACACTGAGGGTGTAAAAATGGTGTTTTTTGCTTACTCCAGGCAGGAGCAAGGGTTTAATGCATTGTCTCTTTGGGGTAAGCTAAATGTACCTGTTCACTCATGGAACCTGTAAGGAAAAGAATTTTTTCCAACACAAAATATGATTTTAAAAACATACAGGGGAAGTGGAGCCAGTGATTAATTTAATCTCAGTGAGCAAGCTTTGAAATTGTGGCTACAGCAGCCAGCTCACAGCACTGGGGGAACAGGTATTTGCTGAGCAGCTGTTGTAGGAAAGATGAAGCAGAAGTGCTCACAGTGCCTCAGTGCTGATGGCCACAGGTCCATACAGCCTTTGATGTCTTGTCCTCCTACAGTTCACTTATATGTGAACAGCACAAGTGCATGAAGAGGTTTGTGTCTGTAGCAGTAGGATTCACCCAATCCCTAGTCCTGGCGGGTGTGAGGACTGGCATTCCTCATTTCTTCCAGGCAGGAACAAGGGGCTAGTGCATGTTTCTGGTTTTTTTTTTTTTTTTCAAGCTTTGTAAGCTATGTCATCATATACAGAGCCTGGAAGAAAAATTAAACCTGCTGATGTGAGCTTGCCCTTGCTCCTGCTCTGTGCAGACTGAAGCTCCCTGGTGAACGTCCTTTGAGCTGAAGAAAAAGCAGGTGATGATGGCAGCAGTGAGCCAAGCCTGAAATAACACACCCAGACTCAGCAGAGTTTACCAGCACTGGCTGGTTCTGTACAAACATGGTCACGCAGCTTTCTTGGCTCCAAATACCAGCAGAGCAGGCTTGTGTCTGCCCATAGTGCACTCTGTCAAAAAGACTTTCTAGTGCATATCACGCTTCAGATAAAATCTCCAAGGTGTTGGATGTCTTCCTAGGATGTGCTGAATATCCTCTGCTCCCATTCACCTTGGTGGGAACCGAGCAGCATCTCAGCACCATTCATTCCCCGTGTTGCACCATGGAGGTTTAGGATGTTCACATGTGATATTTCTGTACACAATGAATAACACATTGTTCAGTTGCACAATAAAGTGTGGATGGGTTTGATTTCCTGGGCAGAATCAGCTCTGTTTCGGAGCTGGCTTGTGCAGCCTCTGTCAGTGGGGTAGAGAGATCACAGAATATGCTGAGTTACGTGCTAGTGTGGATGCCTCTCAGCTCCATGAGCTTTAGGAGTGAGACTGCAGGACTGTGGCCTCATCACAGCCACAGGAGAGAAGGGTAATTCCTGTTTGCAGAAATAGCCCCCTTGTCTCCCTATTATGATGCTGATCAGAAATAGATGTTTATTTTAATACAAAGTGAAAATAAAGCTTTACAGTGGTCTACATCTCCTTAGATTAATACAGAATGACACAAATGTTGCTGACTCTTCGCTAGAAGGGAGGTGTGAGGACTCTTGCGATCCTGTCAATGTTAACAAATTCTGAGAGGTTTTGTCATTTAGCTTGTGATAAGGAAATCATTCCTCCCTGTTAGCTATGCAGCATGACTAGACCAACTTGACAAGCTTTCACTCCATTTCACTGTCATTGTCTACAAAGGTATTGAAAACTAGCAAGGTACTGGCACATACACACAAGCACAGCCAGACACACATACACAAACACAAATACCCACTCACAAATACACACTCACATAAATACACACACAAACATACACACAAATACACACTCACAAACAAATACACACTCACAAACACAAATACACACACACAAATACTCACAAACACAAACACACACAAACACACAAATACTCACACACACAAACACACACACATACACACACAAATGCTCACAAACACACACAAATACACACAAACACAAATACACACACACAAACACAAACACACACAAACACACACACACAAATACTCACAAACACACACACAAACACACACAAATACACAGAAACACAAATACACACACACAAACACAAACACACACAAACACACACACACAAATACTCACAAACACACACACAAACACACACAAATACACAGAAACACAAATACACACACACAAACACAAACACACACAAACACACACACACAAATACTCACAAACACACACACAAACACAAATACACACACATACACACACAAATACACACACACAAATGCTCACAAACACAAACACACAAACACAAATACACACACACAAACAAATACATAAAAACACAAATACACACACACAAACACAAACACACACAAACACACACACATACACACACAAATGCTCACAAACACACACAAATACACACAAACACAAATACACACACACAAACACAAACACACACAAACACACACACACAAATACTCACAAACACACACACAAACACACACAAATACACAGAAACACAAATACACACACACAAACACAAACACACACAAACACACACACACAAATACTCACAAACACACACACAAACACAAATACACACACATACACACACAAATACACACACACAAATGCTCACAAACACAAACACACAAACACAAATACACACACACAAACAAATACATAAAAACACAAATACACACACACAAACACAGAAACACAAACACACAAACACAACACAGAAACACAAACACACAAACACAAACAACTCACAGCCAAGCCAACAGACAAAAATAACTCAGCCTATTATGCTGTAGCTGTTATATCTTGGCCTTCTTTTTTCAGCAGGGGGAAAAATTGTAACTTATTACTTTTCAAAGTTTAAAAAGCCTCAAGCAGTGCTAGCACTTGTTACAGGTTTCACCAGCCAGCCATTATCCCTGAGCACACAGCTCTAGTTATTTTTAGCTAAATACACAGGAAAAGGCTCTACTGTCTGTATTAATCTCACATACTTCAACAGGCACAGGTACACCGTAGGGAAACCAGTGTGGCCCAGGAAAACAAGACTCAGGTGCCTGCCTCTCCTCCCTGTAACACCTGATGATGTGCTTGATCTCAGATATGTCACCTCACAGCTCCTCCTCTTCCCCTCTCAGCTGTCTCCTTTATTTATGTTCAACAGTGTAAGAGGGCATCCAGTAAATCCTTGCTTATGTCTTTTACAGATGTGTCAGTCAGACTGAAGATCCCACTTCTCAAGGGTGGTGTTTATCCAGTCATCATCAGTTTCTCCAGACCTGGATGATGCCAAGGAATAGGACTGATTTTCACAATGCAGCACAGCTGCAATCCAGCCTTCAGGAAGGGCATGCTATAGGCCTTTGCTGCAGATGCTTCTGGCAAGTTAGGAACCTTTGCCTCCCTCCTCACCTTTAAGGGAGAATTGACCTACCCAATATTTAAATTGCCCATTGAAATTGCCTTTCTCAGGTGGTGAGGTGCTGCTTGTGCACATTACATGCAATTGCCTGTCCCAGATGCCTGAAATCACCCTAAATTTCCTAAACAAACAGTTCCTCTAACATTTACCTGGAGCTGAGTGGCAGAATGCTTTAAAGTCTTCACTCTGCTAAATCAAAACTCTACTGATAAAGTTGAAACCAGAGTCTGCACCAAGCTTTTTGTTAGCTGAGGAACAGAAAGCATTTGCTTTTGTGCTGCCTCACTGGAAAATGTCATCATGTACAGTGACACTACAGTGTTTTGCAATGAAGAAAGACATGACATAAATCTGTTTCTAATTTTAGTGTGAATGAAGCAATTATTTTAAATAATTTGTGGTCAAGGTTGCTTGCCACTGCACTTTTATTCAAACTCATTTGAAGTAATGCTTTCTTAACCTCACTAAATAAAACTGGGAAAGCCAGAAAGCAATAGATCTTCATTAGGTTTGTATGTATAGGCACCAGCAAAATCATTATCATTAGCAAATCCATCAGGCATATCTAACCTTAGTCCAGCATTTAGATCTAATAAGATCATTAACTGCTTCATTTACATCGTTATTGAAGTTCTCTGAACCATCTTTTTTTGGTCCATTCTTTTGTCAATGAATTATATATTACTAGCTCAAGACTGAAGACTGCTCATATCACTTGGATTCCTGAAAAGTTTTATGCCAATCCTTATTAAAGGATGTCCCAGACATCTACATATTTCTTTTAGACAATAGCCTCCTTCAGGGGAGAAGTCATAATCTTTGTGATCTAATCAGAGCAAAAGTGCTAAGCAAGTCTGAGCACACTCATAAAATTGATAGATATGAACAATGAGGATCAAGAGAAAAAAGACTGGAACAGAAGAATCAGTATTTGTTAAAGAAAGTAAACCTGTCCTCCAAATTCACTCAGTGAAAGGAAAAGATACCATTTCTAGAAACAGACCAATCTGTCCAAGTCAGTAATTCTTTAGCAACTATAAAGGTGCAAAAGAAACATACAGAAAGTGAAATCCAGGTCAGGAAGCTAAAAGTGAGTATAAGAGAATAGCACAAGTATTTAGAGAAAATAAGAAAGGCCAACACAAAAAATAAGAGATAGACATATAAAGGATAAAATGAAAACACTGTATAACTTCTTTGGCAGTAAGAGGAGGACCAGAGAAAGCATCGGCCAGCTAATAAATAGGACAGAAAAGCTAATAACAAAACATGCCAAGAAGGCCAAAGTGTTTAATGCCTTTTATTGCTTCAGTCTTCATTAAAAAGCCTGACTGTAATCAGATGGCTGACACAGTTAACACCAGCCACAAAAGGGTAAGAACTCAAGCAAGAATAGAAAAAGAAATGTTTAGAAACTGCTTAGATAAATTAGATTTTCTCGGATCATTCAGGGCTATAATTCACCCTAGGTTACTCAGGGAACTGGCTGAACAATCCTGAAGGCCATGGTAATTATCTTTGAGAATTTGGATGATGCTGGGCTAGAAAAAGGCTGAAAGAGTGTCTATTTAAAAAAAAAGGGAAAAAAAGGGGACACAGAATCCCAGTTGACCTGACGTTCATTTCCCGGAAAGATCATTGGACAAAGGTTCAAAATACGTGCAAGAGAGCAAAGTGATAAGTAATTATCAGTGTGATTTGTCACAACCAGATCATATCAAACCAGCCTGTTCCTTTGTTTGTTTTTCCTATGACAGGGTAACAAGTCATGTGGATAGGCAAGAATTCAGTAAGGTTTTTGCACCGCTTCAAATGGCATTTTCATAAGCACCCAGGGAATTGTGGTCTGAATCATGGGCCTCTAACTTGGTTGGGCTGAATGAACAATAATACTGGAAAACATGCTGCATTGCTTTCCATGTCAGCTTTGGTTTGAAGCTCTGCTGCCCAAAAGTCACGGCTTCAGGACCACTGACTCTTGAAAAAGCTGCTGCAAAATAGCCACAGTTTTTGTTAGTGAATGACAGCCAAGGATCTGCTGTCAGCAGTTCAGTATTGTGCTGACTGGATTTAGCAGGTAAGGATGTGTGAGGGGCTGTCCCAGGGTCCAGATCCATTGTTATCATTACAGTGTCTCAACTGATGAACTACAGAGCACATATTTTAAACCTGGGTTTGACTCTAAGGACTGAAAAATTGCATGCATCTTGAGGAAAAGGCCTGAGGAACTGAAGAAATGCTTTAAAAGAAGCAGGACAGCCCTGAATACGAACTGGCATCTAGATAGAGCTAAATGCCTCCCTGAAAACTTAATGGCAAATGAGAGGAGAGGTAGCAAAGATCTGGGAATTGTAGTGGATCATAAGCTCAGCATGAGTCAGTAATGGCATCCTGTTGTGAAAGAAGCAAATATTATTCTGGGATATATAAACAGCTGAATTGTACAAAAGACATATGAGGTAATCCTTCCATTGGTAAAGTCTCCAGTAGGGAGCCAATTCCAGTTTTGGGTACCAGACTTCAAGAAAAATTGCAGAAAGTCCAGGGGAAAGAAATGAGCCTGGTCAGAGGTCTAGAAAACATGCTCTGCAGGGGCAGGTGTCGAGAAATATTTCTGCTTAATTTATGCAGAGAAGGCTAGTGAGACTTGTGCCTGCCAGGCTTCAAATAAATAAAATGCTACTTCAATGAGATGGTAATAAACCTTTGTGTCTCTATTCATTGTGGTTAATACAATAAGTTATATGTTTAACAAAGATTTAAGTTGACTTTCTGAAAAGTCTTTTTTTCTGGAATAGATTCTTTCAGAAACAGTAGCATCCCTCTGATGAGAGCCATTAAGACCAGACTTATTAAATACCTGCCAGGAACGCTGCAGGTAGAGCTAGTCTTGCCTTAGACAGATTGATGAATTATTCCTATTTTCTTTGTTTCTATGATAATGGATTGGTTTTTTAAAAATTGAGTTCAGACTGGTACATATTTACCATAAGCAATCTCTGTACTTGTCAGGAATATGAAGATGCTGTCTGTGATATTAAACTCGTTGATGCGTAAATCAATGTGTAAGTTAAGCATATGGTTAGTCTAAGTGCATTTGCTTCTTTTGGTGAATTCCCACTTTCTTTCATTCAAAAAGCCATGACTGGCAAAAGGTGGCTGTGGATGCAGGATGCCCCTGTGGCTCTCTGTCCTGAGCCTCAGCCCCGAGTCCTCCTCACCCAGAGGATGGGGAGAGGAAATTGGTGTTAACATTGGCAGGATAATTTTTAATCATCTCTGTGGTTCTGGCCCCACAGATTGGCATCCTGATTGGGCTGGGAGGTGGAGGAGACTCGTCCTGCTCTTTCTGCACTGCAGAGACAGCAGGCAACCTTTGAAGAAGCCTTTGTGATCACGAGTGGGTAGTAGCTAATGTTAGCCACCTGACAGTGGGTGCTGAGCACAGGCAGTGCATCGCCCCACACCCCACAGAGTGAGTCAGTCCAGCTCTGTCCTTCAGCCTCACCTTCCTCACTCTCGGGCCACCAACCATGGTCCCACCAACTGTGGCTGGTGTTGGGTTTCAAGGCTGCAGAGAGGCAGTCAGCACACTCCAGTGATTCAGCCACATGGTAGCCCACAGAATCAGCACTGACCTGGCCTAGGGATGTGGCTAATCTCACCCAGTACCTGCACAGGCACTTCATCCAGTGCAAGGAAAAGAGCAGAATCCTAAAGCCAGGTGGAGATAAATGCACTGGGCTTCTTTCAGTGCCAGTTTGCAGTTAGATAAGGCTAGAGTGATGTGTGACAACAGGTGCCCTCATTTTGGCCAGCAAAAAAAGACTTTGGTCTTGTACATGACTAAAAAAATGTCAGCCAGGAGACAGAACACCCAGAGCTGTCTTGTTTTGCTCTTTATTCCAGTGAGTGATGCCAGTGCTTGGTTGTTTATTTGGATTGTTTTTATCTTATCCAACGTATTTTGCTCTGGGCAAAGATACAGGCATTAAGTCAACAGAAGGACCTAGGTGTTGCAACACCAAGTGCTGGAGCCCTTAACTGTTAGGCACTGGGCCATGTAGTGGAATCCCAAGCTCCATCTGAAATACTGGTCTCCCTAAACAAAGCACAGTAATTTATCTCTAAGCATCACAAGGGAATGTGTCTCTGCCACTCAGCCATTTATTATTTCCCAGCCAGGAAAGTTAAGAGAGGAGGAAACAGTGTCTCATGTGACTTTGGAGAACCTTACACCCACTGAATAACAAGCAGCAAAGGGGGAAGGGGCAGAGGGAAGACGAGCAGTTTGGAAACAGCCTAAAGGCAGAAATTTGACACAGAAACTCTTTGGCATAAATTCCTCAAGAACAGTAAGGCTGATAGAGGAGAAGAGAGGTCCCTGAATGATTTGTGAGCAGAAGGCAGGGTGCTAATGTATTTACATAATTTATTCATAAGAGTTTGCTCAGCCAGCTCTACCAAGGACATGGATACTGGACACTTTAAATGTTCTCTAGGGGAGGAGTGAATCTGACTTTTTGAGCTAAGCTGACGGCTACTGACGTCTCTGCTGCCCTTTCTGTGTTCCTCTGTGAGTTGTGGATCGAGTGCTGAGGCTGATGCTGCTTGGTCCCATGTACAGATGTTCCACCTGTGCAAAGGGAAGCTGAGCACCCACATCCAACCCACTGCTGGATTTCTGTCTTTTTTTTTTTTTAATTTTTGTATCCACTGTCCCCCAAGTTAGTACTCCAAGCTCTCAGACAGGGCATGCTATGGGAATAAACCATCAGCAACTGCCAGTTATGAAATATCCTCAGATGCCTTTGACTGCCTGAGCCTATTCAGAGCAGTACTGTTCTGCATGCTCAGAGAAAAGATAAAACTGCCCCACACAGCAAGTGAATCCCACATTGTTCTGGGAACAGGAAGATCCCTCACTGCCCTGCTGCTCCCTCCCACTTCTCTTTTTGCTATGCAAAGTCAGATGGAAATGAATTAGATGCTTGTACTGAGAATTTCAATGGGACAGAAACTCAGTAATATTACCTGTCAGTGGGTCTCTGGGAAGCAAAAGGTCCCTGCCAAGTCCTGCTGGATCTTGAGCAATCTGTGTGCAGCGTTGGCATGGCAACCCACAGATACAAATTCCATGCATCATTTGTCTGGGGACTTGCCTCTCTCCAACCTTCAGCCTGGAGCTCGACACTGGCCAAGTGTCTAGTTAATCTGACTCATTGAATTGCTGGAAGGGATTATAGGGTTAAACTGGGATAACCTAAATAGGCTGATAAAAGGCTATTCAGTGAGAAATGCAAGTGCCCAGCATCTCCCAGGTTTTAGCCCACATGCTCTCGAGTCCTGAGTTGAACTTATCTAAAAGAATAAAGGGTAGGCACTGGAAATTCCCCAAAAAACTTGGAAAGACACCCAGTGTGATCTTAGTCTCTGTGAGAGCTGGAAAGATTTATTTTAGAAAGAGGTTTGGATGGTTAAATATTATTTGGAACTGTGGTTTCATTTTGTATGTACAGTGGTTTTACTCTTAGTTCCTTTCCTGTTCTATAATCTCCTCTGTTCCTTCAGTGTAATTAGCCTGTTGTTTTCAAAAGGCTGCTGATTGTGTGTGAATTGAACTCATTATGCACTGACTCGCTCTGTGTGTGTATGTTATGTATGCTGCCTGTGCCTTCAATCCCTGACCTGCACCAGAAGGAGCTTTGCAGGCTGATATTTGCATGTGGCAATGGGCTGAGGAAGAGGGTAACTCAGCAGGCTCTTGGCTCAGCAGCTTCGAGCCTGAGAGTCCCAGCTGATGGCTCTGCAGACGCAGCCTCCTCTCCTGGAAGCCTGAGTCTCTGCTCCCTAAACAGGAGTGGATTTAAACACAGGGGCCTGTCAGGGAGTGTGTCTTGGGTACTCTCTGAGGTCCAAGTGCTCAGCAGATGTACTCCAGTGTCTCTTGCAAGAGCATCTAAAAGATGAGTCCTTGCAGGGGCCCAGTGTTACTAGGTTCTGCTTCACACCAAAACCTGTAAGTACTAGGGAACACCAGTTTCTGTTTTCTGCCAGCATGGTATAATTTTCCTGGAATAATGGTCCTTGAGAACCTGTATCAGGGCTTTTAGGCTATAAGTCCTGCTACTGTGGATGCTCCAATTGGAACAACCTAGAACTGGGCTTCTGAGAGTTTTTACAAGTCCACGAGTCTTTGGAAAGGCTGGCATGGTTGGTTGCCTCAGAGCCATAGGTTTTATATTTGTGGGTTCCCAGACCTGCTTGCTGGCTTCCAGGTGACTTCAGGTCCAGATTTGATCCTCTGAAACTTTTAGACCATTTAGTTTCAGGAAATGACTCTTTTTTGCAAAACTTTGTTTTGTCCCCAGACTTTTGTCTAGCACTAGGTCAGTGTTCAAGGAAAAGAAAAACTTCCTATTTTGCTTCTCAGTATGCTTTGAGCTACGTTCTGGGGGAACTACCTTGTCAAAATGGAACATCCTCGTCCTTCCCAGTCCACACAATGTGTGACTTGCTGCACCCTCACAGCTCCCACTAGTTCTGACAAGTGTTGCCAAGTCACATGTCCAAGAGCATTAATTCACAAGAGTGTATAGAAGATGCCATTTCATCAAGTATCTTTTGTACCTGTAAGTTCTTGAAGTGCAAAAGACTAGCAAGTATATATAAACTTTCAAGTTTCAAGTATGTATATATATACTTTCAAAAAGCTCCCTAATTTTCTTCTGTGACATGACCACCAGTGCAGTAATGCACAGAAACTAAACAAGGTTGAATCCAGATTATGTTCAGGAACAGGGAGGAGAGCAATGAAAACTGCATCCCTTTTCTCTTCTATATACAGACACTCACAGGAATTCAATTTAATTGGTCTCTGCCCAAGGTAATGTGAATTTTGTCCTTAAAGAATGAGTAGTCATTCATTTGGTGGAGAAAGTCAAAGTCAATGTTAATGAGATTGCTCCCCCCATGCAGGGAGGTACTGTAGCTGAAATGAATGTTATCAAACATAAATACCATCTATGGATGCAAGGCTCCCGTTCTGTGTTGGCCTGACAGCTTTCAAAGCGATACTTGTTTTAGTGGCTAAGCAATCAGCCAAACTGACAATTTCTTCTTGAAGGCATCTTGAAAATCTAGCAACTTCTACTGCAGTGTTACTACTAAAATGCACAGTATGAATCATCACAGTCCCTTTCTATTTTCAAAAGTGATAGTGATAAAGGATATCACTATGTAAATACAGGGTATAAATCCTTCTCAGTCCAGCAGCAACAAGAGGAGGATAGTGATGGACAGCCACAAAGGGAAAATGTTTGTATCATAATTGTTCCTGTTTTTCTTTTATGGAGCTCATTCATAATGCCTACAGAAATTAGCAACGTGCCAAGGGAAAGGGATGCGCACAGCAACTGCCATCCCTGCTACTCTGTTGCCATATTAACCTTCAGTTTGATAATTAAATAATTAGTTTCTATAAACCTGAACCACTCCTCTTAGAAGGGAAGGGCTCTGGGGTTCTTGCTGGACAAGAATGCAGTGTGATCTGTGGGCTCAGGATTGAGTTACGCTTGACGTGCAATTAAAAGCCATTTTTGGAAGCAAACATTTTTCTGTGAGTAGAAAAAAGCAGTCAAAAGGTTTAAGTTTACGTTGACATTTCTGCTAATAAATTGCACATTTAATCTCAGATTCTCAGTGTTTAATAATTTGCTCAGCAGAGGCTGAGCCGATAAGAACTCGTGCAGAGGTGGGATCAGAGCTCTCTGTTGCACCAGAGCCCCCTCCTGCTCTGCCTGACAGCGCTCACACGCTCACCACAGTGCTGGGGCCTCCCTGCTGGCTCGTGCAGGTGCAGGTGCAGCAAGCTGGCCTCATCTGCTGAAGAGTTTCTTGAGTGGGAGGTGCCAAGGAAGAGAAGACAAAATATGACATTGCAATGACAACCAGAGAAGGCTTGCAGGGTCTTTGCAGGGAAAGCACCATCTTCCAGCAGAGTCAAAGGCACAGCCACTCCCTCGACTCATGAGCGCATGCATGTGAGGACATGCCATGACTGCATATGCAGAAGGGTTTCCATCACGTGATCTGCTGTTAGTTCCCAGTCTCATGGTCCAATGTGAATCATCCAGGAAGCTCAGAGGCTCGGGAGGTGGCCTAATGAAGTCTGGTCCAGCCAAAAGAGCATCAGTGTGGGACTTGGAGTGAGTGGCTACACACATTTTCCTTTCTTAGCCATGATCATCTGTAGGGTGATTCAGCTCTCTAAATGCAGTGCCCTTTGAAATACTCCAGGGTATCCAAGCTATGCATGTGAAGCTGTCATGTCTGAGTCCCACAGCCTTCTTTCTGGAGGTCCAGTTTCTACTTCAGAGTATCTCAAAGGCTGGGTTTGACACCTATGTATATTAACTGAATTGCATCCTTAACTTAATCAATTCCTAATTTTTTGAGGAATGTAGGAGTTGCTCCCAACAGTAAAAAGATGACTGAAAGTCTTAGTGGTTTAACAGCTGTGGGGTCCTTTGAGTATCTTCCCAGCATTAGACAGTGGCGAGTGGAGGGATGTAGGGCATACCAGTACCCACAATAGCCTTACAAATTTAGCTGTTCCACTTATGAGAGCACAGCTGGTTTAGCTACTTCTGCAGGGCCCTGCCTTGTCCTGACAGAGCTTAGGAAAGTTTGGTGTGTGGGACACTGGCACTGTCTGCTCGTGCTCGGGGAAGCACAGAGCACAGCTCTTTGAGCTGCATCAGGACAGCCAGTTTGGGGTCTTGATGCTGGTGTTAGCTAGTGAAGCCTGCAGGAGGCTGGAAGGATTTCAGTTAATGCCCAGCACCTGGACAGAATTCTTGGACTATGTCTGGACTGATTAATTAGTCAACCTGATAAGTTGTGTCATGTACACACATTTGGGATGCCTGCTTGTTCCTGTATCTTCCTGAATTCCCAAAGTTCACACAACTACAGACTTTTAAGGACCAGGCACATAATTCCATCTGGCTTGACAATGGGACTTAAACACAGAAGTCAGTTAGATCTAACCAAAAAAAAA
>VXAC01003236.1:866075-933891 GCA_013399225.1 Rhipidura dahli | reverse complement strand
AAAAAAAAAAAAGGCAAGCATTATTTAATATATTTTGAGAGTGCTGTGGCCTACACAGTCATAGAAAGGTGTCATAACCACAGTTGTCCTCCTGCCACTGTGCTGCCTTAGTGACAATGTTACAGCATAAATTAATGCCCAGGGAAATGTCCAATGGCTCTGGAAAGCCTGTTCTCTAGATATTAAGCCTGTAGAGAAACTGTGCTTTTTACCTGTCCTAGCCTGTTTAATACCATCACAAATCACACCACCTCCTTTCTTTTGCTGTGTGGAACCTCCTGGTCTGTCTGAGCTTTGTGTGCTGGTACAAATGAGGTATAAAAGTAGTTCTGTTCTTCAGAGGTACAAAACAAGTGTATGAAAGGCCCTGAGATACTGAGAAACTGGAGTAGTAAAGTTTGAAATTGAAACATTGGCTGAATACACACGTCATGTTCAAAAGCTCGCATCAGGACTTGAGATCATTTTTAGAAATTATTATGTTGCATTCTTCCTGATGGGAGTTACATTACACAGGACAGTGGCATTATACTTGTCTTTCAAACAGGAAAGCAGGGGATCTAGTTTGCTGTCATGGTTTAACTTCATCTGGAAACTAAGCACCACACAGCCACTCCCTCACTCCTCCCTGGTGGGATGGGGGAGAGAATCAAAATGGTTAGAGGAAGAAAACTTGTGTGTTGAGATAAAGACAGTTCAGTAGATAAAGGAAAAGCTGTGCATACAAGCAAAACAGGAATGTGTTCCCCTCTTCCTATGGGCAGGTGTTCAGCAACGCTCAGAAAGACAGGGCACCATCACACATAACAGTGACTGGAGAAGACAAACACCATCACTCTGAGCTTTATGTGCTGAGCATGATGCCACATGTTAGGGAATATCCCTTGGGTCAGCTGGGATCAGCTGCCCCAGGTGTGTCCCCTCCCAGCTGCTTGTGCATCCCAGCCTCCTCAGTGCTGGGGTGGGATGAGAGGCAGCAAAGGCTTTGGCTCTATGTGAACACTGCCCAGCAATAATGAAAATATCTCTGTATTATCAACATTATTTCCACCAGCAATCCAAAACAGAGCCCCATATCTGCTACTGTGAAGAAAATTAATTCTATCCCAACCAAAACCAGCACATTTACTTGAGAGTCTTCTGAAGGCAATCCTCTCTATGAGGAAGACTATGGAAACCTGGCCAGCAGCAGAGGTCTCTCAGAACTGAGCATGCCAGGGCCCCTGTCCTCACAGAGTGTAGATGATACTCTGCATAAACGTACAAACCCTCATGAGATGCAGATCATCTCCCAATGGGACTGCAGGAGTTGAAGATTTCCTAAGGAAGAAAATATTCAGAGTCAAATGAACACAAATCTCAGGCCTGAAATTATTCAGAATATAACCTGTGGAAGCTCGAAGGCTGGGACTATTATCAAAGGAAAGAACAAGGGATGAAAGATGGCATCTCCATTGTGATGCAGCAAGCAAACACTTGCTCTGTCTTGTTAGCAATGACGTTCAGAAACTCAGCTAATGATAGCCCAGCCTTGATATGAGAGAAATCAATCCCCAGGTACTGAGCTATCAACAGATCTGATTTGTGTACGTGATGTTCAGAACTGCAAGGAGACGTGGTATGAGACAAGTTAAATGTAGAATGTGACAAACTGTTGGATCTGTCTTTTCCTATTATCGCACCCTGGTAAAGGAATAGCAGCAGTAAGGATCTATTTTAGTCACTGAAGTGCTGTCTCATGTACGCTTATTTAAAAAGATACTTGATCAGTGCAAAAACCTTGAGTCAGAGAGATAATGGTTGTCATAATATGATGTTATATTGCTTAACATAGATGATGACAAGTGTTTTTTCTAAACTGTCTGGCTTATACCAACATATGAGTCATCAGTTGTGGAAATGTTGGAGAGGATAGAGGAATGCGATAAGGAAATAAAAGTTAATTATCAATCACATTCAAAAGTCTGAGCCAAAACAAGTGAACAAACAAACTAACTAAAGACCTACAAGTGAGCTTTGAATATGTGCTGAAACAAGAACTCATAATGCTATTCAGATGGTTTGTTCCATCACTGTAGAGAATTGAACTGCTCTGCAGTGAATAATCAGGACAGTTGGGGGAAATACAAGAAGACGAGGACTAGCTCCTTCACAAACCCTCAGGGGCACAGTGGCAAAAATGTTGGGGTCTGTTTCTGAAAGCCTAAGTCTGGAAAGAGTGTTGCCTGACACTGAAGGACTGAAGCACCAGGATTGCCTTGATTTTTGACTTTACAGCTCCCCAGGTGGTAAGAACTGCTCTACTCTTGACAGAGCTGAGCAGCTTGGCACTGTGCTTGCATTAATCATGCTCATTGTGATCATTAAGCAGTCACTGCATAAAGTAGACAGAGATCAGAGTGGTGACCAACACTCTGGCTCCCTGCTCTCCACCACCACCACATAGCTTGCTGCTACCTCTCCTCACTCACCCCCCAGTTTCCACCTTTCAGTCTTGACCCCCATATAACCTCTATGCTAGTGCATATTTCAAGGACATAAGGGCTTAAATCCCTCCAGCAGGCAGGAAGCTGAACTTGCCTGGCTATCACATAGGACTGTTTCCAGTTCTTGTATGCTTCAAATAGATAGAATGGGTTGGCTGCCCATGTTTAGCACGATGGCCTGGTGTCTGCTGGTGAGCAAAAATCAGAGCCCATGGAATCTTTGTTCTTTATAGATGTTTATCTTTGTTGCAGCTGCACACCTGAATTAGAGGGAAAAGTGACATTTTGGATAGTGACTTTGTTGGGATAGATTGACAAGATCTGGGCAGCTGGGGGGCTACAGGGGTGTCTTGGTTTGACCCCAGCCAGCAGCCAAGCCCCAGGCAGCCACTCACTCCCTCTCCCACCAGTGGGAGTGGGGAGGGAATCGGAAGGGTTAAAGCCAGAACACTCATGGGTTGAACTAAAGGCAGTTTAATAGGGAAAGCAAAAGCCACACAAGTAAAGTAAAGGAAGGAGTTAATTCACAGCTTCCCAGGGCAGGCAGGTGTTCAGCCATCTCCAGGACAGCAGGGCCCCATCGCACACAGCGGTGACTATAGAAGACAAACACCATCACTCCAAATGTCTTCCTCTTCCTCCTTCTTCCTCCCACTTTATATCCTGAGCATGATGTCACATGGTCTGGAATTTCCCTTAGGTCAGTTTGGGTCACCTGTCCTGGCTCTGGCTCCTCACAGCCTCCCAGGAATCCCCAGTTTCCTTGCCACTGTGGCCGTATAAAAAGCAGAAAAAGCCTTGGCTCTGTGCAAGCCCTGCTCAGCAATAACAAAAACATTTCCATAGTATCAAACCTGTATTCAGCACAAAACACAGCCCCATAGCAGCCACCATGAAGAAAATTAACTCTACCCCAGCTGAAACCAGCACAAGGGGCTTCACCAAGAAGCTTCTGGAAGCTTTCCCCATGTCTGACAGAGCCAATGCCAGCTGGCTCCAAGACAGACACAATGGCCAAGGCTGAGCCCATCAGCCACAGTGATAACCTCTGGGATAAAGTGTTTAAGAATGGGAAAAATGTTGTGCAGGAACAACTGCAGTGAAAGAGAGGAGTGAGAACACAAGAGAGAAACAGCCCTGCAGCCCCCAAGGTCAGTGAGGAGGGAGGGGGAGCAGGTGCTCCAGGTGCTGTAACAGAGATTCCCCTGCAGCCCATGGTGCAGCTCAGTGTGGGGCAGCTGTGCCTCTGCAACCCATGGTGCAGCTCAATGTGGGGCAGCTGTGCCTCTGCAGCCCGTGGAGGATCACAGGGATGCCGAGATCCACCTGCAGCCCCTGGAGGATCACAGGGATGCCGAGATCCACCTGCAGCCCCTGGAGGATCACAGGGATGCAGAGATCCACCTGCAGCCCCGGGAGGATCCCATGCTGGAGCAGGTGGGCGCCCAAAGGAAGTTGTGGCTCTCTGCCTGTGCTGGCAGCTGTGACCCCATGGACAGAGGAGCCCACAATGAAGCAGGTTTTCTGTCACAACTTGTCACCCCGTGAGGAACAGCGAGGCCTCTGGAGCAGCTTGCTGTGCCCTGTGGAAGGGACCCACGCTGGAGCTGTCCATGGGAAAGACTCCATGGAGAAGCCCATGGCAGACTGTCTCCTCTGGGAGGGACCCCACACTGAAGCAGGGGAGGAGTGTGAGGAGTCTTCCCACTGAGGAGGAAGGAACAGCAGAGATGTGTAATGAACTGACCACAGCCCCTATTCCCTGTACCCCCAGCAGTGAAATTGGGAAGGAAGTTGAGCTTGGGAAGAAGAGAGGTATGAGGAGAACGTTTTAGGATTTAGTTTTTATTTCCCACTACCCCATTCTGATTTGCTTGGCATTAAATTAATTTCCAAGTCAAGTGTGGCTGCCTGTGATGGTAATTGGTGAGTGATCCCTCCCTGCCCTTATCTTGACCCATGAGCCTTTCATTATATTCCAGCCAGGCATCTGCAAGGGTAACCCTTCCCATCATCCTGAACATCCTGCATTAAAAAGGGTAGAGGGGTTATTATAAAAATGAAATTCCTGAAAGCCCAGACAAGTACAGGCTGTGAGCTTCCTGGTTCATCTTCCCATTAATTTCTTTGTTTGCTTGATTGTTTCTTAAATAAATAAATAAATAAATAAATAAATAAGCCAAAATCAACACACACATTTATTTTAATGTCATTTAGTAGAGAAACTCTTCTGAGCTTGTTCAAAACTTGAAAACAGTCTGACCTCAGTCTCCTACTACAGATATGTCTGGACTAGAATTTGCTCTCTGTTTTAACTTGTGTTTATTACTTGTTTGCCAATTAGCTAGTAGAGTTGGTGAAGATATTTGAAATTATAAAAGCTAATCTAAACATTCCAAGAGGATGTGTTGCAGCAGTCAGACATTAGTGGTTTACCTTCACTTCTGCACTGAGATAACTCACAAGAGTTTGCCTCATGGAATGAGCACTTATGGACTGTTTCAACTTTCCTTTATGAGCATATTAACCAACATGAAGTAATTGACAATCAATTAAGTTGGGTCACACATCAAAACCCAGGTAACACCTGAGTATTCTACTTTCAAATTGAATTTAAAACATTGGTTAATATAGAGTTGGCTAAGAGGTCACAGTGCTGAAGAATGTGAGATACACTGAACACTTTGTCCGTAAAAATATGTTTGAGGAGTCCATGGGCAGAGGGAGAACAGCCTGCTGCATGACCTCTCAGAGACTAAGTGGGAAGCTGGCTGCTCACTGGAAAACTCAGGAGAGGAGTAGGATGCAAGTCTTACCACAATGGATAAGAAATGCCTACTACAACATTGTGGTTTGAAGAAGTAGATTCAAAAGTTATGGCATTTTTTTTCATAGAAAGAAAGTAGCTGGCCTCAGCAGCCTGTTTCATTTGATGGGAAAAATCGGAAAAGAAGACAATATCTTAAAGTATGAGGTCCCACAAAAATCACCCCTCTTTTTTTCTTTCTACAGAGAGTATGGTGAACCATAGGGGTGGATATGGGGGATATCTGGTGATGGTAGGGCACAGTCAGCATATCATGGGATGGTACAGCTTGATTACAAAATGAGACCTTATTCACATCAAGCAAATATTTCAGAGTGAAACGACCAACCAAACGTAGCTGGCACTGATAACATTGAAATAAAATGGATCATAATGTACATGCTACTCCAATAAAATTTATATTACAAAAAATTGAGCATCCTCAACCATTTGTTTGTATTCTGTAGAGAAGAATCAGAGGATAAGATATACAAGGCAATAAATGACTGGCATGGAAACCTAAAAACCAAGGGAAGTGAAAATATTTGGTAACTAAAATCATCATTTATGGAACCAAACAGTCCCCTCCTGCACTGTAGACACTGTCATTATTACATAATAAGTCACAGGATCATTTATAAAATTTACAAAAAGAGGAAAAAATTTTATTTTTTTAATCGGATGAAATATTTCATGTCCCATACCAAAACCAGGTCAAAGGCAACACTGATTTTTTTCTTCAGGAATATAAATTCTGAGAGATCAAATGGGTGTTTTGGGAGATGAAGCATCCTGTGAGGACCTGGGGAGTTGAGGAAGGCCAGTGGGATTAGGGGTGATATTAAATTATGAAATTCAAATTAGATTAATGCCTCCCCTTGCACACTAATTCCCTGACCTTCCTGCACCCAAGCTGATGTGGTCCTGTAGGCAGAGGGAGAGACTGTAACCTGTCTCTTGGGCCCTTCTGCCCTATAGCAATGGGGTGGTGGCCAAAGAAGAAACTTGGGGTGCAGGTACCTTCTCCTGTCTTCACTTCAACTCTGGCTTGGCCACTGCTCCATGAGCTACAATTTTTCCTTTTTCTTTTCCCTCTGACAGCAGCTGGAGGAAAGAAAAGGAATTTTAATATATGGGGAAAGTGAGGAACATCACCAGCTGGAAGGAAGAGAGGAAGAGGGAAGCAGCCAACCTCTCTTCTTCCTTCCTCTGCAGCAGGCAGACCATGCAGGTAGCCCAGAGGAGCACAGCCACTGGGCCAGCAGCAGCCCTAGGCAGCTGTCTCCTCAGCTGCTGGCATCCTGATCCTGCCCTATATCCCTGCTTTCTCAGAAATAATTACCTAAGGACAGATCTAAAATCAATTAGCTGATCAAGGGAGTGACCTGTGTGGAAACTCAGTGATGTGTCTGAACTCAGACTATGTCAATAAAAGCTTCAGTCACAGCACAGATTGAGCCAAGAGTGAGGTACATTTTCCCATAACTTCATGCATAGCCAATTCCTTAGAATTGAGCAGCCATGTTCAGCCCACTTTAGGGCGTAGTCTTTTCCACCCTGACTACATATTTCTATGGTAACTACTCTTACCAGACACGTCTGTGTATATGTGTATATGTAAATAAATAATAGATAAGGTACTGGTAAATGGTGCTAAAACTGTGCCAGTGTGTTGCAGACATCTCCTGTCCCGTGCTGCCAGCCCTGTTCTCCACACAGCTCTGCGCAGACTGCATTTAGCAAAGGCGCAGAGCAAAGGGTTGGGTTTTTTACTTGAAACCTGTGTTGTGGTTTACCAGCAGCAGAGTGTTGCTGCACTGGGCTGGCACGGAGCAGTCTGCCCTCTGTTGCAATCTCAACAGGGAAAACTGGATCTTCTCTGATGCCTAATGCACAAACCAGACAGCGGTTGCAGTTTTGGACAGGCAAAGCGAGTCAGTCGACGTGGTCACTGTGTAAAGCAATAAGGAAGAACTGCTTCCTAAATTGTCAGCTTTTGGAGCTAATATGTGAAGTCAGGCAGCTTTTCCATCTCTAATAATTAAAAAAAATCATCAGGAAAAAATTACATTTTCTCCTGTATTTCCATATCACTTGACTCCACGAATCCCCCTTCTCTTGACGAGGTGGGACCTGAGTGGTGGAGCCAGGACATGTTTGACTGTATGGAATTTTTTCATTTCTTGGATAATTTTTTTAACTTTGCTTTCCTTGCTTCACACTTTCCAAAGCATAATGGTCTGAGAAGTAACAGGCTCTGTCATGCCTTTAAGATGCTAGAAACTTTCCACTTGCCTCAGAATTCTGTATCTTAAGGAAGAAACCTTAGACAGCAAGATCCAAAAAGCACGGAGTTGTATAACATTGAGGTCAGGAAGAATTTGGCATTGTTACAGGGGCTTACACCTCACTGTTAATGCAATCCCACCTACAGCAGCCCACCTAACCTCTTCACCTTTCTGAGAAATGAGACACTTTAAGTTGCAGCAGAAAACTTCTTTAGCTTCCTTAATTTCTGTTGCAGTTTTTGCCCGAAGGTTCCTTCCTCTTGGCTGAACTAAACGCTCAGGTAACTGCTTTTCTGCCTGGGGCCATTTATAATTCGTAAAGTAGGTGCTGCTCTGCTGTGCTCCCCTGAGGGGCATCCCATGAGCTGTGCTCCCAGACCACGCCGCTCTGCGGAATCCAGGAAAAAGGCACTGCAGTTTTGGCCACTGTAATAAAGCCTCTCCAAACCCACAGATGAAGAGTAGAAGTTCTCTGCTCTGTATACGGTTATTGTAAGAAAACATAGAAGATATAGAAGACCTAAGCTGGGTTTTTACTTCTTTTTTGTGCCATAGTTCTCCAGAACTAAGAGCACAGGCGGTGTTAGAGACAGAGACATAAGAGTCTCCCCTTTTCAGCCGATTAACCCTGCAATTATGCAGCAGAAATAGGTTCCCTTCTTCTTGCTTTCTGCCAGGTGTGTGCCTGAAACATGAAGTTTCTGGTGGACCCAGGTTGCAGCAGGAAACCCCCCTCCAGCTCCTCCCTAAAGTGGCTGCTCCTGGGCCTGGGATGCTGGGGTGTGAGCCACACTTCCCTCCAGCCAGGCAGCAACCAGCACCACAGTCCCTCTGCCACAGGATGGTCACTCAGCAGGTGGATCTGAGTGTCCCAGGAATGGCAGTGAGGCCATGGCAGCAGGGGCTGAGCTTTTGCTGGAGGTGGCCATGGAATGTTGCCTGCAGCCCAGGGACACCCAGGCTGCGAGTCCCCATCGCTTTCAGGCAGCTCAGCCAAGGCGACGCTGCCTCTGGGTACACGGTAGCAGAGCTTAGAGATTTAAAGCAAATCTTCAGTGCCTACAGCCTCTCAGGTGCCTAAACAAGTCAGGTGAAGTTTGTTTTGGCTCTCTGTCCTCTACGTAGGCATCTAAATTGTGCATGAGTTGCACTTTAGGTACCTTGCTGTTTTCTTTGGATTTTGCCCTCAGCTGTGAGCGGGAGCACAGGTTTGCTCTGGCACGTGCAGCAGAAGGACAATGTCACCCATTGACTACATCCCAGAAATCCACTCCCTGTTGCTTCCTTTTCCCTTCCAGCACTTAAACCTTGTGACAGTGATTACAAAACTCTACCGACCATTCTGTAACTGCTCCCTTACAACCAAGCCTGTGAACTCAGCTTCCCAGTTGTTTGATCCCGTTTAAATCCATGTCTGCCAAAAACATTCTCTCACTGGTAAAATCTCCACTTTTTGCTCAGCTTTCCCACCCTTCCCCTATATATGCATTCTTTTGTCTGGATTATTTGTTTATTTTAATAATAAACCGAATAAAAGTGCTGCTCTTCTCTTTGAGTGTCCACCCCAGGCTGCTGCAGATCTGAGGAGCAGCCAGGATAGAGAGCTGACGGGATCTTCGTGCTCCAGGATTTGGGTCTGGCATGACACAGGCTATGAAACCAGGGCTTGTATGATAACAATCTGCACTTGTTTAATGATGGCTCCTTCCCCCTGTGGTGGAGGATCTCTGGAAGCTTTATTTTATCCTAATTAATTTTCACTCCTCTCTGCTATCATGGTTGACCTTTTCCATCAAGTCTCACAGAACAGATGAATTGTCTGTGAAACTGAGGTTGTTCAGCCATTATTCCCTATAGCTGTGCTCCTTTCCTCTCCCTCAGGGAAGCAAACCCATTGAAGAAGGCTGTTCAAGATATTAGCAAGAGAAACTGTGAAGTATTTGGCCTTGTTTTTCAATTTAAATATGCTGGTGCACAGCATAGGCCAATTAAAGCCCCATTTTCATGTATATTTTATATGCAATCCTTGTAGAGATGCACAGACAGTGTAAGTCACTGCTTGTTTCAGATATAAGGACTACATCATAATAATCACCTATCATCACCAGTCAAAAATAATTCTAAGCAGACTCGGATTTTGTTTTCTGGAAGAAACTTTACTTACCAAGGGAAGATTACATGGAGGGGTCTGCCACTTGGAAAATGGAGAATTGAGGCATTCAATTCCAGCTGAAGTTATTGTTACTTCTGCACAAGTCCTATAATTTATGCAATAAATTGGAAATAATACAAGATCAAGAGGATTTTTAATGGACTTCAAATGAGGACAATTACTGTGGTATCAGTTGTCATTGACACATAACTGCACCAAAATCATACAGCAGTGGCTCACCCACAGAAACAACATTTGGTGTGGGAACCTTCAGCAGGGGTGCTAAATAGTCAGAGAAATTGTGAAATAAATGAGTGCAGAAAATGGCAGGACTGTCACAGAGGGGTACAGAAAACACTGGAGACTCAGTTCCTAACTGTCCTCACCTCTAGGTGTGCTGTTTTCTTACAAATTCATTTTATTCCTCAGTGTCCTTCTCTGGGGACTAGCTTTTAAAATTTGGTAGAGCCAAACCCTGCAGTCTTTGAGTGGCTTTTTTACAGTTTATATTGCCCTTGTGCCCTGCTGGTAAATACAGCAATTGCTTATTATGATTTCTGTTTATTCTTTGGGAATATAATGACATGTTTTTACAGATTGCTACAGATTTATATATAGTCTAAATGACTTAATTAAGAAAAGTAACTTCCTCTGCCCCAAATATCTCAGTATTGAAAGATTTATTCATGGAAGTAGGCAAAATAAAATCGTATTAGTAGACCTCAGAGATTCCAAATTACTTGTATATTTTTTTCATTGTGAAGAATGGCTGGAGACATGAAATTATGTACAGGTAGGACTCCGTCATCATTAGGGGGAAACCAGCCTCATTTAACAGTGGGCAGGAGGGCACGAACATTTTATTCAGTCAAAAGAAGATGGTAGATAAATTACATCTCTCTGAATTTGATCAGGACTTGGAGCATGTTTCATCTTGTGAAAGACTGTGTAATATCTTTAATAACCACAGGAATGAAGGCTTTGCTCATATATTTCATATAGATCTTCCCCTCCATTGGGAAGGGAGCATTCAGAACCAGCCCACCGGGAAGAGGCACATCCTGATTAGCGTCGCTGCCGCCTTTCCCTCCAAGGCTGCGGCTGTGTGAGCAGCACCGAGATGTGAAACCAACAAAGAACTCAGTGTCTCCCAGCAAAGCCTCTATCATTACAGAAAAATTACTCCTTGCAGGAGAAATAAGGTTTGCCAATAAAAGTGGTGTTTTGTCCGGGCTGCTGCTGGCACGGAGCGCCAGACAGGGATCCCGGCTCTTCACACCCACAGGCGGCCGCCGCAGGGCTGGCACACGGCTGCGGTGCCGCTCTGCCTTCAGATGCTGAGCAAGACCGAGAATAGCACTGGGTGGTTCGTTGTGTGCAATAGTGGAAAAAAAAAAATTGTATTTAAATCCAGTGTTTTCCAAAAGTAGCTAAACCCAGGAGGTTATAAATTATTAACCTGTAAAGCAGAAGGTTGAGGAGACTGCCACTTGTGTGTCCTGGAATAGTTTCTGCTACCTTTTTGGGATGGAGCAGAACCTTTCATTTAGTTATTGCTTTCCAGCTGAATTTGCAGCAGCTGCAGTTTATCTAATCCTTGCAGTACATTTTCACTCTAGAAAAAAATCCAAACAACAGACAACAGAGAATTGGGTTTTGCCTCATTATTTTACTTTGTGTTGTGTTACCAAGATTTTCATTACTTTTAGGTTGAGCCCATTAACTCTCTACCGTGTCCTATCCCTCTTTTGCAAGACCCCTTCTCACCAGAAAAGAGGAAGGGAGGAGAAAGATGTAATATGTGGTTAGAAACAACCTAGACTAAGAAGCAGAGACTGCTTAATGATATTATTAGTGCTTCTTTTTTCACTCTGAAGTAAATTATGTCCATTATACTTTAAAAAAAGTATATGTGCTGGAGAACTGTGTCCTTTCACTACATTTATCTGTTAATGCCTGACATAAATTTAGTTTGCTTTAAAAATGTAAATTTTAGTTCCACAGTTAATTTGTGTGCTAACAGTTTATGAGGAAGATCACTTTAGTAAGAAAAAGTCATATACTGATGATGGGGAAAACCAGGATGAAATTAGGAAAACAAACCACCTTGTATACATTTAACCTAAACTCCTTTTGGCAGTGTGGGCAACTTGGGGATGAGAAACTTCAGGACCCTAAGTAGCTGCAGTGGTTGCAGCTCTGTACCTGCCTTGCTGTCCCTAGAGATATGTACATACACGTGTATTTATGAATAGGTATGAAGGAAGGAAACTGTGTGTGTAAGCTTTATGAAAAGCAGCATGTGATCTATTTTTATTTATGCATATTGAGTATTAGAATGATTAGATTAGATAAAATACATATAAATGATTTTTGGAAATGCACTACTGAAATTGTGGCTTCTACAAAGCAGTACAAAAAAAGAGAATTTTATTGCATTAAATATGGAACGAAGTAATACAATCAGTCAAATATTCTGTTTGCAATTTAATATTTCTATTTACTTATATTTGTCTTTGCTTTCTAAGTTTTTAATTGCCAATTTTTAAATTCAGGATGAACCAAAGACTGAATGGTTTAAGCCATTTTCTGAAGCTTAGAAGAGAAAGCATAATATATCAGAAATATTGCTTATGGAATATTTGATAACATACAGATTGAGGTCCAATTATTGGTACATGCAGGTATATCAGTCTTTATCAGCACATCCTGTTTGGGCTATCTTCCCACAAACAGCTTAGGTGTTAAGTCTCACAGAAGCAGTGTATCATTCTCTTCTGTTTATTTTTGGCAACTACAAATACCATAGAGGATTTTGTTTTTGTAACACTGTAATGATGAAATAGATTTATTGGCTGCAGTCACAAGAATGCTAAGCAGATATCCATTTGTTTAATCTTTGCTTTGTTGAAAAATTTATAACTGTCTGGGACAAATTGTTAGAAAAGAATTGGACATTTGAGTTTATGGTTATGGGGTATTTTTATAGCACCCAAAAAGGTGTGGGAGATAGTGTGGGTATTTACAGCTACAGAACAACCAGTAGAGAAAAAGTTATTAGTGCCACAGGGTCACGGCACAAACAGGGTGCCCCCAGCAGTGTACCCTCAGGGCTGGGAGGACAGGCTGGCTTCACCCTCGGGAGGTGTTTGCCATCTGGGTCTTCAGTGGGAAGTGCTTACGTTAGATAAGGTTCTGTGTGCCAGGTGAAAGAAATCGTGGAGCACTTTTCACCTTTCTTTGCCTAAGATGTAACCACTACCCCAGATCTGGGGTTCAACTATATGATGACTTTCTTCTGTCAGGGTGGTGTTTTTTGGCATTTCTTTCCATAATGGAAAGATACACCTTTGATATGGCAAAGACAAAGAAAAGCCACAATCCCAGATCACCACTGATAACCACTATTTCTTTAATTATGAGCCCAGACTCACCCTATCTAACTTTAGGTGCTTTATGAAAGGGATTTCAATTCTGTGCAGAAAGTAAATATCCTTCTGCAGAGAGACTTACAGCAACAGGTCTCACCCAAACTCCTCAAGTAAAGCTCTTGCAGGGGAGGGGGCTGAAAGCAGGTTGGTGTTGCAAGGCAGCCCTGAGTATCAGGTGAGACCTGCAGTACCTCTAAGAGATCTGCTTTATTCCTGCCTCCCTGAGCCAAGCAGGCTCCTCCTGCAAGCAGTCAACCAAAAGCTGAAGACAGAGAAATACAAGAAAAGAACAGCATGGTGCTCCATCTGCTCTGCTTGCAGTGCTACCACACGCTTTTTTCCCCTTCACTTCTTGGAGTCTAACAAGCCTGGGAGCTACTGGGTGCTGCTCAGACTCAGACAAGCTGTTTTGATCCGTCACCTTCTGCTTGTCTGCAGCTCCAGTGCTGTTTCTGCTCCTGCTTTGCCTGTAGGAGTGAGGTGAATCAGCTCCTGCTTCTACAAGTGAATTGTTAGCCTTGTCCACCATGTTTTCTTCCAAAGAAGCAAAACCAAGGTAAACGAGACAACTCTACAAACAGAGCCTGGCATAAAGAATAGGACTTATTTGCCTTTTTTTGTTCATTGCTACTGTTTTCACCCCACTCTCAATATTGTGGGCAATAGTTCTTGCAGTGTAGCACGGGGGGCCCTGCGGTATCCACGATACCTGTGGATTTACACCACATTGAAATGAACAAATATTTGTTTGTTTCTGTTCTCCCACTGAACGTGTTTATTGCTGGTTTTTATTTTCTTTAACCTTGCTACTAGACACAGTATTGATGAGGGAAGAAGCAGGCAAGCATCTCCAGCTGCTATAGCCACGAAACAAGCTTCATTTTCCAGTTTATTAACTTTGACCTGAAGCACACTTGTTGCAGTCACCTCTTTGAAGGTAATATGATGTCTGTAGAAAATATTTATACTTCATAGTTTCTTTCTGCTTCTTCCCTTGAATATTCTTTTAGAAACAATTAGGACTCTGCTAACAAAATGGGTCCTTTTTACCTTTATATATAAAAATCACCTTATGAACACACGAATATTTTGCAGGATGTGGGGTTTTTGACAAAATTGTCTTTGCTTCAGATTGGTAACTTGGATCTACCCCGCAATCATGCTGCTATTGCCTGTCCTGTCATGTCTGTCTCTTCCTCTTATTAGGTGAATAATTTCATAAAAGTCTTGGCTTCATCTCACCAGGAAACTGGAAAATTTTCTGCACCTTCAACTTGAAGAGGAAATTCTTCTCCTCCTCCAAATTTATAAAGTAAGTGTCAATGGTAACAGAGGAATACATACTTCAGACCAATGCAGTGGAGATGATTTTCAAGAACTTTTATGAATTACACCTGCAAATCCACAGGGACATCCCTATTTAGTTAGGGAAGGATAGTAGAGAGTTTTCGCTGAAAAAAGAAAAAAAAGGGTTTCACTGTCTTAAGTACTATGCTGAAAAATCAGAAAAGATGTCTTCTTTTCATAGGGCTTGTGAAGTACATGGTATTTGAGAGATGATTAGAGACAAATGGGAATAAAATGGAAACAATACTACTCAGCAATTGATATATAGC
The DNA here is from genome assembly GCA_013399225.1 of Rhipidura dahli. Lineage (NCBI taxonomy): Eukaryota > Metazoa > Chordata > Aves > Passeriformes > Rhipiduridae > Rhipidura > Rhipidura dahli. Next base: position 919,112 of record VXAC01003236.1, on the reverse strand, counting down.
AGATTTGAAAAGTGGAATGATAATTTTTATCATCAAATTTGAGATAGAGTATAATGCAGGTTTATTTCCCCCAGGTCATTTGTAGATGGATGTTTAGCTGCTGCTGAATAACATTTGGCGTAGGCAAATCTTTGTTTATTTTGGGGAAAATAGGATTTCAGTCATCTCAGAAGTAAGAGAGGTTGTTTTTCTTAATTGCACATTTGAATAATTTAGGGTTTAATTGTTATTTATTTAATAATTACAAGGTTCATGTCATTCAGCAGCCATTCTATGTGCTATTGTCTGTGTTCTCTGAGTGACAGTCTTGAAAGATCAGGTTGACATTAGCAAGAGATCCCATCTTGCAATCATGTAAACACATGTTTGGCTTTACATCCTTCAAGTCACATGGATAAGTATCTGTGCTGTCAGTGACTCAAGATTATTTTCTTCAGACAATGAACAGCAGTTGCCCAGAAAAATTTATATGTTGCTCCAGTATCATAATCCATTACCATTTTACTAGTGTTTATTTTCAATACAAAATTTGCTGGCACTGAGATAGTTGAAACCAGGATTTTAAACACAAGTATAGATTGTATCTACTCCAACAACTTTATCTTTACAATAAATATATACAAATTTACAAATTCATCATGCTGTAATTTTCAGCTGGTGCTTAAAGTAATTGCACATTCTGTGGTGATAACACATTTGAGGTTTGTTGTTTTTTTATGATACCAAAAGCTGGCGAGACACCTAGATCAGGCCTGCTAATGCTAATTGGCAGATAAAGCATAAATCTGAGGGAGTCTGGATTCCTGCCTTTTGCCAGCTTTTTGTTGATGGGGAACGGAGTTCTTTTTATCCTAGCTTTTGCTTTTGAAAAATGCCAGGCAATTCACTGTTGTCTTTCCTATGTGCATTTTAATCCATCAGTTTTGTTACTCCTTTAATGCCTTGTTGTTTGTTTTTAATCTGGTAGACTAAAACGGTTTTCTTCTTAACTGCCTTTTAAAATCAATCATACAGGACTCCCTAATGCAAAAAATAATTGGTTCTGATGACATAGCTATAACGTTGATGAGGTTTTTGTTTCATGTTTATTTATAGAGCTGTATGACCTAGTGATAATAGCAGTGATAAACTTAATTTGAAATATAATAATTTACCTGCTTGTCAGGTGAATACACTTGGTCATTATAGATTGTATACCAAACATTTCAAGATTTCTGGAAATTCATCTCCCTTCAAGGGTATATAAATCTTATTCTAAAACCTATGTATCCTGTGGTGTGAGTATATTCACATTCCGTTCTTTATTATCCTTATTTCTGCTTTACAAGTAAACATAATTTTGATACAGGATTTCAGAACCTGCTCATACATGGCTTAGATCTTCTTGAAAATAGTTCAGTAATTTATCATAATAGGAAAAGATTGGGAGCTTCGTATTGAAACAATTTTTTTCTGAACTTAGCCCTGATTCTCATAAAAAAAAACCTCTGTAACTGGAGGACCATGGGATCCCACTCGATGTGGGTGAATGCATAAAGGCAAGGTCATAAAGTAATAGCAGATGATCATAGAAGACAAAATGACACAAAGGTAATAGATAATTCTAAGCAATCAAGACAGAGTGCTTTCAAAAATTACTTTCTGCAGGAAAGGATGAAGACATGCCTTGATAGCTACTGAAAATAATGGTATAGATCCAGTCATACCTCAGGAAGCTCCTGCTGAATGTTCTCAGAAACCAAAGGAATACACAGGGAAAAAAACACTCTAAATTTGCTTTATTTCTAATACATTTCCATGAAACATCCACTGATGGTTAAAGCTGGACAGAGGGCAGTGAGCAAAGCGGATTTCTGTGCTGGCCAGTGCAGCTGCTCCTGTGCTTATGACCACCTGTCAGTGAGGGGCGTTAATTGACTTTGTACACCTTCCCTTGCCATTGAAATGAGAAAAAAAAAACCAATTACTAGCTTGTGAATGAACCAACTTACTCTTGCCATAGTTCATAAAAACAATTATGATTCCTCTTTTCAAAAGGTGTGAAAGCACCTGCCAGAATTGCAGACTTCAGGTGGTAGCAAGGGAGCACAGACTGAGCTTTACTCATCTTTGACACTGAAAACCTTTGTGTTTGTACTGTAGAGCTATTGCTGTTCAGTTAATTGAAGAATATATATAATTTATAGATAAATTTACCAACCCATGATGTCTTTCCAAAGCAAATTAACAAAGTGTCTTTTTCCAGTATAGCATCATATGGCCTTGGGTATGCCTTCTGTGATCTCTCAGGGGCTCCTCTGAGCATGGGCTTGTGGCTTGCAGCTTTTTGCCATAATTCAAATGTCCTTTCTTTTAGTTGATGACTTTGTTTATATGACAAGGACCATGACTTTGTGCCACATCACTGAGTGGATTGCAGATAAGAGTGGATTTCGTGCAAGGGAGGACTTAGTTGTGTGTCTCAGCTCAGTGCAGACAAACCTATGTTACAGGAATGTAGACAGAATTTTTAAGAAGTCTCATTTTGTCAGGATTTTGGATACACAGTGATACTTGGGTGACTGTATTTGTAAGACATGAACTTACTTCTTAGTTGAATTTTGTTCTTTTATTCCTCAAGAAGATGGAAGAACATCTTGCTGAAACTAAGTAGATATCTTAATTCAGTTTGCTCTCAGTGTCTGTTTGCTTAATATGAGATTTTAACAAAAGCATACCTCCCCTATAGAATTTTGCACCTTTTATACATTCAATTAAATATTTTAATTGATACAGTATTTTATTAATTATCTTTTCTTTACTAGCCAGCACAGTACTGTCAATTTTGCCACTACACTCAATGAACCTATTCTTTTCTCCAACCTGTTGGCAGTTTGATTTATAAATACTTCTAAATAATGCCTTGTGCTCTGTTCTCTGAGTGTAATATTTAATCCACATGTAGAGTATGGTTAACTTACTGGAGAGGTAGGAACTGACTAACTTACCATTTACCTACAATATATGGAAACAATGAAATTTAAAAGATCATAATAAAACCCAAATATTTTGGGTTAGGGAGCTGGGCCACATCTTGACCCAGAGTTAGTAATGAGATCTGTTCATGCAGTGACACAGGATCATTGAACTGCAGTTGAAAAAAGCCCAGAAGAGTCTAATCCATCAGTTTTAGTTCAGAGAGGCCAAAGTAGGCTTCTGGATGGATGTCTTGAACGAGATTGTACAACATGGCTTTATACTGTGCTTTTACTTTGTTTTTCTGCAAGCTGTGTTCCTACAAGGCAATCCAACTATTTTATTATCCAACACGCTATATTGGGTTTTCTGGGACCCATATTTCTTCAGATCCTGAGGCAAAACATCCTTGTTCTTGAAGACATGGTCTATGTTCCTTCCTGCCTTTCAGTCAGTGTATTGCTATGGGAAAATGTTCCTGAAAGGTGGGAATAAGTCATGCCTGTTGGAGAGAAGTCAAAACCCAAGCGTGGCTGCACTGATAGAGAGGCAGCAAGGTTCATTAACAAGCCCCACACTGAGAGCAAAAGAGCCATCAGTGGCAAACAGTGTTTTTAATCCACTACAACTTTACCCCTCCTCAGGTAAACCATGAATGTCAGTTTGGCTCTGCAAGAGCTGGGTGTTGTCAGAACACATTCAGAAATTATTAGGAATTTTAACAGACACCTATATTTTATGTTAAACCTTTTCTCAGCATACTCCAGCAAACTTTGTAGAGGTGTCTAATGACATTTTCAGGTTGTGCATTACTAATCTTCCATGTGGAGATTTGACTTTTAACTAGGTCCAGGAAACAGAAGAACAAGATGACTGTAAATATCAACACTTAGGTAACTAATATTTGGGAAATGAAATCTGTGAGCCTAGTTTATGAAATTATGACTATACTGTGCCCCTTTTGCTAGTCAGGGTTTGACTGTTCTTGTAACTGAAGCAAGATTCTACTTTTACAAGGGGAAACAACGTGTATCACTGGTGCTTACAGAAACTGATGTTACACTGTTAGTTGAAGAATTATATTGGTAATAAATGAACATTGTCCCTTGGATAACTATTTTCTCTTTGTTATGTTAGACAGCTCTACTTGTTCTAAATTCTGATCCCAACAAATGTGTTCTCAGGTACTTGGTATGTACCTGTTTTCTCTGGAAGATGCTTGTGGTTCTGTGGGAAGATTTGTGCATGACAAAGCGGTAATCTGTGCATAGCAAAAAATCCCCCTAAAATAGCTGTATTTTAATGAGTTGAATTTATTTGGTTTTAGTAGGTGCTACTGAACTCTCTTTCTCCTACTACCACAAGAGCATTAGACATGGAAAGATTCTTTAGGCTTTGACTGATGTACCAGTGCTGTTTATCAGGAAGAAGAAATGTGGATTGCCTTTTGCACATTAAAATCAGGCATCTGTATCTAGTTATTTTCAGAAGCAAGAATGTGTTTATCAGGAATATCAGGTTAGGCAAAATGATTAAATAGAGCAGAATAGGATGTGATGAACTCAATGAGAGACATTATGGGAGTGTAAGGTACTGTTTATTTTAAAACTAATGGATTTCATTCCCAAACGTATTCTGTCATGTTTCAATCAGAGAGACTCCCAAGCACAAAGACATGTCTGTCCAGCTGGGCTGATCAGGATCACTCGTAAAGGCCATGGAGCAAAAAGACACCACCTTCTGACTGGCAAAAACAAACTGCTTTTGGAAAAGGTCTTTTATACTCTTCAGAAGTCAACTGTTATAATAGGGTACCCTTCCCCCTGAGAGTCTGTCTTACTTCCTCCATATATCTTGATCACAGCTTCTACTCTTTTTGTTCCCTGGTTTTGGGTACATTTATGACTGTCTGGCTTGTTCCTGGGACAGCATGAAGAGGAATGGCAAAGATGAAAGGCTGTAACCTCAACTCCTCCCTTTTGCATCCCTGCATAGGTTTCCTGCTGTAAACACATGGCAAGCTCAACCTAGGCTCAAGAATCACAGATTTATATATGATTATTTAAGTAATAAAATTGCACCAGAGCTTTTTTATTACATCAGTGTCTGGCAGGTTTCTATTTTACAGGAGAAGGAAAAGGACTGCATTCGTGGCCTTACTGTCTCTGTAGTGTCTGAAACTGAAGGCATGGCCTCTGGATTTGTACACACAGATAATATGTACAATACAGCAGTTATGGTGCTGCAATTTCATTTGACATTCAATTAAATGTAGCACGTAAACTGGGACAGTGATGAATGCTGTGTACAATATACCTTCCTATTGGTGCAAACCCTAGTGAAATGAATTCCCTCATTTTGTTCAGTTCCATCAAATCATTCCCAATGAGTGGTCCATTTGTGATCAGTGACATTGATGGAAGTGGTGCTTGGAACTGCTGCTCCTAAAATCCCTCTGAATCAGAGGGGAAGTGCAGAACCTTGGTCTGGTTCTTCTGCCTTAATTTGTCTTCAGGGGATTTGTAGGGTTTCTTCAATGCCTTCATTTAGCATACTAGGTACAAAGGAATAGACAAAAGTGATTCTGAAACCATGTTTGGGCATTCACAGGAAGTGATCTTCATGACCTAGCAAGCTGTGTTAAAGACTAAGTTAATCAGTGCCTTGAAGTTTCACTTCTTAATAGTGGAGAAAGTTTGTGTTGACCATGGCTCTGTCACCCAAATGTATTCAAGTCCCCTAAGAAGTGAAAAATCCTTAGGCCTGCAACAGAATTCTGCAAATGGGGATGGAGGGCAGCTACACAGAAAATGCAGATGAAAGTGAGGCCACAAACGATGAATGAAGTCTGAAGGCTTAGACTGTCACAGGTTACTTCTGAAATAAGTTCTGTCAGATCACTGCATCAGTTTACCTCATAAGCTATTTTCTTTTATTTTCCTTTGATGTGCAGCCCTTGGCTACGATGCTAATTCTACCTGCACAGAATGAAAAAGAAACCGTCCACCTGACTCTGACTGGGGTATATTTCAAACTGTAAAGCCAAGTAAATGGAAGCCAAGACTCATAAGCAGTTGCTGTCCTGAAGAGCCAAGTATTTTATTTTACACTGTGCACAGGACTGTGTTCACTGCATTCCTCGTCACAAACTGAAAAGGAAAAGCAGTGTTTTGTAACCATGGCATATCCTGTTATCTTCCTCAAGTAATGAGCTCATCCAGATTACTCCAAGGGGATACTTACATTTTATCAGTGGCGCCTTGTTGCACAATTTCCAGCTTCTTTCTTGAAGATACAATAAAAGATTTATGTCTGAAGGACTGTGATGTGGTTTTCATCTAAGAGCAAAACAATTCCTTCTAAAAAAATACCATATCCCCAAATGATTTCATAATTGCAAACAGTGTTGATGAGCTCTGTGTTTTAAATGAGTTTATAACATATTTGCTATGTTTTCTAGTGAATATTTTTGGATGCACTTACTAAAATCCCTCTGCTTTTTTAAACTGACACAAAATAAATGTGATCCATTAATTGATGTCTACTGTAATAAGTAATTTTTTCATCTAATTTCAAAGTTTTTTCAAATATTTCTCTTTCCCTCATTCTCTTTCTTGTGTGTGTGTGTGCGTGTGTCTGTGTGTGTTAAATAGTTTCAAATCTGAAAGTCAACCATGTTTCTCATTATCAGACATCAGAAAGGCTTTTTTCTCTTTGTGTTTTCATGCCACTTGAGGATAAGCAAGTTTCAGAATACTGCATGTATTTGATGTAGGGGTGAAATTCACATCTTCTGTTCTTGGTGCAGAGAGCTTATCTGCACTGCAGATCTCAATTGGATATTCTGTTCTCATCCCCTGTGCTGGGCTCAGGTTGTTATCACCATGATTTCCACATGCAGATTATTCACAATTCCTGCAGTGGGGACAGGAGAATTGGCCTGTATCAGTAATGTCAACATGCAGAAAAATATTTTATAATACACCTTGGATGAAAAGAATTTCTGAATCTGAGCTACTGTCATAGAAGAAATGTGAGATATTGATTTAAAAGACCAATGACACGATTTTAGGTAACACTGTCTAGGTGGTTAGGATTAATTTATCACTCTGAATTATGGACATGGTCTTACTACTTTGGTTATTCTATTTCTTTTTACACTAGTAGCATTTGATGTTAGAAATGTGCTGTATTTTAGCCTGTCTGTGGTAAAGTCTGTTGATTTTACTTGAAAGAATTTCTGAGTGCTTTTTGGAAATAATTTAGAGTGTTCTAGTTCTGATTTGAGTTATGCTCTTCCCTTATTCTTATTGCTACATAGGGTAGAAAATAATGCCTATTTTTTTAGGTACGTCTCAGCTGTCTTGGATCAAATCTGTGTTCTTCTTTATTCAGGACAGCTATCATCTAAGAGGGGGTATTCTGAGGACTAAATTAAGGCAAAGCATGTAAGTTGATGTTCTCAGTATTGCCATGAAGTGGGGAATTCTGTAGCCTAGTAAGAAAGGTCATTTCAACTGCAAAGGTTGGGTCATGACATTAATATTCTCAGGATTAGTTTCAACCTTTGCATCCCCATGTTACACACAAGAGACACAAGTCATCCTGGATCTGGATCGGGCTCTAAGTTTTGCAGAAGTTTCTGAACCTTTGCATTTTTTATTTTTTCATTGAGGACTTGCCCAGGTTGCCTTTATTTCCCCATTGTTTAATTTGTGCTGGCATTAAGCCCTAGACATTAAACTAGAATATCACCATTAACTGCTGACAAAATGGGCAAAAAAGGGTGGTTCTAGTTTCAGAAGGGAGGAAATTAGCAAATAAGGCATGGATCTACTGTCCATTCTAGTGCTTACCTGTGGGCAGTTAGTGCAGCACCTTGTGGAGGCTTGGCAAGGAAATGACCTCTCTGGGACACACCAGTTTCAGGTGTGGCACTTAGACTGGTTGTGTGATGTTTTGACCTGGTAACATCTCTCTCACAGTTCAGATCTGGAGGGTGGTTTGTAGCTTACACAAAGACCCAGGAAAGCTGGGTCAAGGACAGAGTGGGAAAAGAACAGTGAGTCAGGCTATAAGCTTTGGAAAGAATATCAAAGCATTTCAGCTTATAACTCCCAGAATACTGCATGCCTTTGCATTCAGATTCCTCATTCATGTAACCAGGATTGCAATGGGAATGGAAACAACAGAACATGAATCCACGGAAACAAAGGCATTTGTAATATTCTGTGTGGCCCTCAGAAGCTGCAGTTTGGATATAATTATGACTCAAATGAAAGGACATTAACAAAGCAAATTAAATATTTTGTCTCTAATCTGTTCCAAAGAAAGCTTTTATGATTGCAGATTTCATAGATAGTTTTGGCCACTCTTTTCAGAACACTATTTAAAACAGGTTATTTACCCTTCTGAATGGATCTGTCTTTACTGGCATCTGAAAAAATTGTTTAAAGATGTTTATTATATAGACAGTCTGTCAAATTCAAGTAGAAGAAAAAAGAATAAACATTAGTTCTTTAAGGATAAAGCTGTGGTGTGGGGGAAATTAAGAAAGTGTTGTACCATGAGGAGTTGTTTTAAGGATTTACTTTGCTCTTTCAAGGATCTTTGAGGACTATAAGGCAGAGGGATTTATAACTAAGACTTCTAAAGGAAACTCTGCTTTTAGGTGTTCAGATAAGGGTCTTTGATTCATTCAACCTAGTCTTAGGTGCTTAACTACCTATTTGGTTACTGCCTACTTACTTAACTACTTCCTGTGACTATAATTGCCATCATGGCCTATGGTAACACATGGAGAGAGCCAGGTAAAATTATTTAGAGATGAGAGGCAAATGTGTGGTCAAGAAACTGATTCTAAATTAAATAGTCTTTAGAAGGAAATACATTTTACTGACTTCTTTTTTACATCTTGTGTATCTTAATTGGCAGTGAGGCCAATGCAGAATAGCATCTTCAGTTTTAAGACTCCTCTCTTTGCTACAGAACACCTATAATGTAAGGATTGGGTGCTGAGGGTTAGTTCCTGTCCCAAAGAATCTGTAATTCATCATCTAAACTGGGTGTTAAATTGGACAACCAGAAAGAAAAACTAACTTGAAAACTTAAAGTACTGAAAGTACCTTCAGCATATGGCAATAAGTAGATGGATAATACAAGGAAAATCTTCCAGGACTGTAGTGCTCAGGTCCTAGTTCTGGCACATACATGCTGTAGCACTTTATGTTCTGTGTGACATGCTTCCTAACTGGTCACAGTCTGCTTGCTCAGCTAAATCCTGTATTTGAGTAACATTTTCAGTTCCAGTTTTGCCCCCCAGAATACTGAATTCTGAAATGTTATTGCTAAGTGTGCATTGAGACTGACAGATGTGTGATGCTTAGGAAGGGACATGGCTGCTTGGTCCTTTTCAGACACATCTGTGCCCATCCCCCTCCACACTCAGCTAGGTGGATGTCAGCCATCCCCTGCCTGTAAGGCAAGTACAGTAAATTCTGCAGAGAAGGAGCCCAAATCTTACGTAACTGCAGTTTTTGGACCATCACTTGCTTGCAACCAACCCACTTGAGGCAGGCATAGGTCTGACCTCAAAAGGTTGTGCAGATGTACCAAACTCTGCAGTCAGGCTGAGTTCAAAACCTGCTTCATTTACCACCTTGGCACTATTTTGGAGGGCAGCCTTGGAACTGTTGCTGCACATAGCAATAGGTTCTGTAGGGACACATAGGATCTCTTATCATCTTAGCCCTGATTTTCTGAGACAATGCAAACCAGGTGTTTAACTTCCTTGTGCTGCAGTTTCCTCACCACAGTGATTGCAGGGACCTGCCTCTCATAAAACATCCTGAGAGCAGCCAGTGGGAAGGCTGGATAATGGGAAGTTTAATTGGGTGTTATCTATAAAGTGTTTTGACATCCTGTGATAAAGGATATTGACTTCAAGTTATTATTAAAATATTATTAATTTATATTTAGAATTAAATGCATTAAAGATTAATTATTATTTCTAATTAAAATGATTTTTTTTAATATTTAACACTCAATGTTATTCTCTTTTCCAGTACTCATACTAGCCACCCTCTAAAGGGTGAAAGCTTTCCTCTCCAGAAGCTGCCCCAGTGTTGCTGGGTGGAGAAGTGGAGGTTCCATGGCATGCCAGATTACATAAAGCCGTGTCAGAGTTGGACTGCTGTCATCCATGCTGATTTCAAACACAGAGCTGCCACTGGCACATTTGCAGTTTGTGCCAGGAGACCAGTCTGAGTTAGTAATCATATTTGTCTTGTGCTTCAGACTGGATGTCCAAATGCTCCAGTCCTACGTCATCAGGGTGACAGAGTGTTTGAGGTGACTGGCAAGAGGACCTTGCTGACTTGTGGAATCCCATTTCTGAAAACTCCTAATTCTTTATCTTACACAGTTCTGTGTGAGTGACTCCTGTAGGAGCCTTTGTCCAGTGGGACTCCAGACACTGACATTCAGCAGTGCAGAGAGCTGTCTGCTGGATAACAGCCACCTCTGGATGAGTCTTCAGAAGGAAAAGCTGCAGGAATGCCATTTCTCATCAGCTGGTGTCACTGCTTGGAGCCAGATGTTCACAGCTGGGTGTGGTAGTACAAAATGGTCTAGGAAAGAAAGAAGAAAATGTTTAATAGGAAACATTAACATTCTGGCTCAGCTATGGGCAAATGCAGCAATCCCTTGTTTACAACAATAACTACTGGAAGCTGCAGAAATAGACCTCTGACATTTAAAGTAGTATGTTGACTCTTTTTGATCAGACAGGAGATAATATCATGTGCTTATTTTACCATAAACACTCCTAATAAAGACTCAGCATTTCAGCTATTGGCAAGAAATAGAAGAACATGAAGTATCTTTTGAATTCGAACACCAGGGTGTTTGGAAATATGTAGTTGCCTGTAATTGTACTTTGTATTTCTTCAACATTCTTCACAGTAAATGTCTTGATTTATGAATGTGTGATAACCTGATTACTGGAAATCTCAGAAGTAAGACAATTTGCCTGTTCTGTTTCTTTCTAAAATAACCCAGTCTCTGGGAATGGGGAATGTTTATGGAGAAAAACGAGGACTATATTAAAATATAATAATATAAATAAGGAAGTGCTTAAGGGCCTTCAGACATACAGCACACAATGCACATGCAGTTCTACCATGTTTTAGGAGGGTAGACATTCCCTTTTTCTGCAGGTATCTGATCATCTTACAGTGGCTGGTGAGTCACATCATGTGAAGCAGGGTAATTCTGGTAGGACCAGTTTGGAGAATGAGAAAGAAGTCACTGAGAGTTAAACACCTAAATATGCACCAGACCAGGAGATGAAAGCAACCACAACAGGTTGTGAGCACTGCTGCATTAGATCCCTGCACCTGCTTATTAAGTGTACATACAGCTCCCAATTAGAGACCCAAACTGGTTATATAAATACAAGAGAGTTGGGGCTTCAGATTTGGAGCCCAAACAGACACAGAGTCATTTTTCTAGCTGGCAAAAAAGGCTGAGGCCAGCTGAATATCATGAGTCCTGGGTTTGGTCTAGAAGCGTTTAAACTCCTACACAGTCTTTAGATTTCTGGAGTGAGGAGCCTAAGAATACATATGCTCTGAAAAACAGAGCAGAGATCTTTCTCCCTTTTAGAAGAGAGCTGCTGTGGGACAGTGCTCCTTTTCATTATTATTTATTATTCATCTCAGTGGTTAGTACACTCAATCAGGATGTGGGTGACCCAAGTTCAGTTCCTTCCTCTGCCTGAGGGGCTGTAAACTCACATCTCGTACTTCCTTGGAGAGTGCCATAACCACCAGCCTATGGACTATTCTTAGGGTGGGGGACATTAAGTCCATCCTCTTGAAGTGGTTTCTGTTTGCATCCTTTCCTTTTTCTCAGTCTCAAGGAATGGGTAAATATGTCATGTGAAAAGGAGCAGCTTCAGCAGGAAAGCTTCACAGAGCCCTTCTCTTATTTGTTCAAATTTAGCCCACAGCCTAAAGCTGAGACCAGTTTCCTGAAAAGTGGAAGCTTTGAGTTTGATTCCTTTAGGGCTGAGGGGAAAAATATATTTTCCATGTCCTGTGTAAGTGCTCTGACACTTAGCCATAAAGGATAAGACTAAGGATGTACAAAGGACAACGCCTTTGGGGGATCAATCTCTAAATGGCTTCCCAGCTAGGGCAATTTATGGGCAGAACCCCAGTGGTAAAACTGTCCTAGTGTAAAGGTACAAATGTATTTCAAGTAGCAATTTGCCATCAGTAAAGGCTCTGCTATATAGATCTGTAGATGGGAAATGGTGCATGATGACTTCTTCAAAAATCGTCCCTTAAGTGGCCCTGATCCTACACTACTTAGGAAGGAGCATTTCTAAGTGCCAAGTATGAGACAGAGGAGTGGCAGACTGATTCCAAGTACAATTAGGGCAGCCTAGATAAGACATTTTCAGTGTGAATATCCTGGGTTAGTCCAGTTAGTTATCTGCTGACAGATGTATCTGACAGCAGAACAAATGCCTATTCCAAGAAACAAAAATCAAAAGGATTTTAAGAAAAGGTACTTGCTGGCTGGGATAAGTCCAGGGTCCACCCTGGTGTTGACTCAAATTCAACACTGATTTGAGGAAAAGTCAATTCTTCTCAGGTCTGTAGTGACACTGCTGCTTCTCAGGAATCAGAGCATAGCCCAGCACAGGAAAACAGGGGCAACAGCCAAGAGCCCATCTCTCTTCTTGCTGCTATATAGAGGCCAGGAAGACATTGCACACAGGAGCACCAAGAAACAGCCTGCTGGAATCTAAAGGCATCTTGCTGGAGCTTGTCCCAGAGCTCAGGAAATCGAAGACCCTGATTTTCAGTTTGTGTGCTGCCTGCACTCAGCGTGATGAGTCCCCGTGCCCAGGGAGCGCTGCCCCGCAGCTGCACGAACGCCCCGCTGGGTCTGGGAAGCCGTGCATGGAGCACACTCCGTCCCCTTGGAAGCCAGATAACTTTTCCTACAACCCAGAGCAATTAACTTGAATTACTCTATCTCAAGCATACCTGCTGCTCTTAAACTACCCAGTTACAAGGCTTGGAAGAGATGGATTTTTTATCATGTAAACAAATGGAGCAGACAGTGTTATGTGTCAGAGAGGCCAGGCTGCTTCATTGTTTTTAAATACCATTTTCTTGGGTGGTTTGCAGAGTTATCTGCAGACTGTCCCTAAAATAAGGGACACATCTAACGGATAGCTGATGGCCAGCATAGTTAATATTGGTTGAACTGATGTTCTAAAGAAACAGGGTGCAGCTGATAAGATACTGGACTCTTCCCTAGCTTGTTAAAACAGCGATAAATACTGTATCACTTGTCAAAGCCAGAGGGACTGACTTCTTAGGGCAGCTGAGACAAAGCCAAATGCAATCTAATCCAAGCCCTTATTTATATCTTATTTGAAAGTTTGGAGATCTCTAATTGTCATAGTTTGATAAGGGTGCCCATACTGTGAATTTATAGGCCTGTTGTTCCCACCATATTTATAACCTCATCAAGGTAGGGTTACTTTTTTCTTTTTCTCGCTTCATGAAGAAGTCTCTGGGGGATCATTTCCAAGCAATTGAATTTAGTTACTTCATACAATGGCAGGTGAAATTAGTGCAAAATAACAGGAGCTAGATTAATATGATTTCAGGAAATAATCCATAAAAATCTTATGAGGCCTTTAGCAGGTTGTAAATTGGATTTTAGGCACAGGGAGAGAGAAAGAAAACTTAAAATCCTGAGGAAAATAATCAGTCGGTAATGAGAAGTGCTAACATTTTAACGCTTTATGCTGAAATAAAATGCCAGAGAAAGAAGCATAAAAATGACTAATAGTGACTTTTTAATGAGATGAATGATTAAAATTGTGATTATAAATGTAAATAAATGCCTTCTGTTTTTCTTACCAAACAATCGATCCATTTATCATCAAAGAGCTGCAAATCAATACGAAAAAAATCAAGATGGAAAGAAAAGAAAAGTGTGTCTCAAACACTTGCCCATCCCTTCCCTGCAATGGGGAACTGATTTTTTTCTTAGTCTAGTCATTAATTTTCATCATGTATTGATAAAGATTTGTGAGTGGGGAGCAGTAGATTTGGTGCCTTCAGTCTGAGGAGTGACCAGCTTGTCTTCTTTAAAAGGACTTATTTTCAGGTACTTTTCACATTCTTTGTAACCCCTTCTTTCACTGGAAATGGGAAATAAAGTTTCAAAAAATTGTGTGCAATCCTGTTTTAGTTTTTTTAAAGCTAGGTCATGACAGAATTAGAAATGTCCAGATAAGCTTGGGATTTGATCAAGGCACATCTTTTACGATATACTCCAGACAGCTTTCTTATCTAGAAAAGTTCTCAATATCTTACTGCAAGTGTCTTACCAGAGAAGTAAGAGAATGGATGGCTGAATTTCTCCCTCTCAGCACAGGCGTTTAGGAGAGAAAAGGTCCTGCTTTAAAATGGGTTTCAGTTCTCCAAGCAGGGACAGATCAGATCCCTGTCCCACAGTCACAGCACACACAGGAAAACAAAGAGAGAAGGAGCACTTTGATTATGTCTTCATTAGCAAATTAGACAGACCATGGTCTGCTGTCCAGTTTTGGTGTCCTGAGTGCAGCCCTATGCCTGAATTATCTTTCTTCTTCTCCCTAGGAAGCCTGACTTTATCCCTGTGGCTTGTTGGGGTTGATCCCTGGCCTGTGCTATCTCCTAACAGTGTGCTGGCATCAGATGGTGTCGTGGTAGCTGGTACAGGTCCAAACTGTGGTGGTGATCTTGAACCAGAGCTCTGGGATCTCTGATTTTGCTGCCACATGTGACTGATTAACTACTCTGTCCTGGCTATAGATGTCCTAATGTGAGCTGTCTAAGGCTTAGCACCTCACTGTGCAGCCCCTTTCATACAAAACTGCTTATTTGCAGATGGTGATCAATCTTGTCCCCAGATGGCTAACTGAAGATGAGAAGAACCATCCTTTCTCTCCTTTGACTCTACAGAAGATCAATATGCATAACTTAGTTTTAGACATCTAACTTTATCTGCCTTGCAATGCAGGAGATGAACCCCACTACATCTGTCCCAAAATGCAATTTCTTGAAACTTCATGGGCCATGAAAATGAGCTGAAACCCAAAGTTCTTTGTGATTTGCAAAAGTCAATGGTTTTGCCATTGTCCTTTATTCAAGAAGGATGGTCATTTGAAGGGAAAGCCTTTCACAGAGGCTCTGAGCTGCTTTCTTCAGCCCTGTAGGGGTTAGATATGGAGCACAGAGTAAGAGCTTTTATTTGATGTAAAAGTCATACCAAGCAAAAACAGGGAAGAGGAGCTGGTGGCAATAGACCTCAGGGTTCAGGGTGGCCTGCTGAGACCCTGCCCAGGGGAGGGTCACGGGAGGGCTGTGCTTGGACTGAGGACCAGAATACACATAAATCTGACCCACTCCTGAGACTGGATGCCACCTGTAGCCAACAGCAAACATTTGGGCCTGGTGGTGATATGGGCTCTCAGGGAGGCTTGCTTATTTCTCATTTGGACTCTTCTTCACACCAGGGCTTTACTGGTGCATGGTTCATCTGAGAAAGATGATTTTATTGTATAGAGAGTCATACAGTACACACCTTGGGGAGAATTTGATTGTAAGGGCATGAAATTGATTTCCTTTCCCACAAAGAAATAACTTCACAGATATAGAGATATTAGATGTACACTTTATGTCAGGATAAGTATAACCACACCAGAGGAGGGAACAAGGGACTAAGCAGTTCATTTGCTGGGTTAGAATATCCTGAATGAAATTTCCTTTTGTCTCCAGGTGTTTATGGATTTGCCATCTACAAAGAATGATATTAATATTTGAATGTCTGTTGGAGATGAAAGAGAATGAGCAGAGGAGGTATGAAAGGGAAGGGCTGATTCTTTGTGAGACCTGCACATTCCAGAGGTCTGCACACAGCGAGGGATGACAGTCTGCTAATAAAAGGAAAAGACCTGAGCACATCACTGAAAGTTTTAGTAACCAAAAGCATCCCAGTACAGGAAGCTAAATAAACTAGGTGAGGATTACAGTAATGGACATAAATGGTAGCTGGATGTTTAATGGAGTTTTATGAAATTATTAGAGTAATCCTTTCCTTTCTTCCCTCTGTATTGGAGGAGATTGGGATTTAGCTAAAAGCTAGGAAATTGATTTTCCAAGTCCCTCTACTGCTCTCCAGTTTTCTGAATGAGAAACAGTTTTTTTTGAGGATCAAGGAGACAGAAAACATCACTGGGTCAGAGCTTAGTCACAAAATCAGGATCTTCTTGTCAAAACCCATATCCCTGCCAGGCAGGTGGAGCATTGCCCTGGGGACCATCTCCTGGAGCGTCCTTGCTGATTGCAAGGGCCCTGTTGAAGACCAGAAATGGGATCTGGATGCATGTAAGAAAGGAAGGAGAGAGGACCAGAACGTGAGCTGTTTAAACTGAGCCTAGGCAGGAGACACAGGTGAAGATGTCAAATAAGCTGACTGCTGGGAAAAGGTAACAAAGTATCATCCCAACAGATTAAAGAATGGAAGGCTACAGCAGCTTCACTAAAAACGAGAACAGCAGCCACATTTTTCTGAGTCTCAATGACCTGGGATACAAAGCTGAAAACATTAAGACCAGCACCATAGCCTCAGCTGGCTCTTCAATTTCTCATTTTATTTCAGAACTACTAACTGTTCATGCAACTTATTTTCTTGAGAGGTAGGAGTTTAACTTTCAAAAAAGCTGTTTAACTCCAAAATGTAGGAGACCAGATAATTCTATTTTCCAGTTTAGATTTGATCTAATTGTCTCAGTTGGTTATAATATGAAATGGAAGAAATTTCCAGAAGACAAAAAGAAGCTTTTTTGCTAAACGCAAACTCTGAAGACTTTTGTGGGCATTTTTCCTTTGAGGAAAGAATAAAAAATAATCTAAGGGGAATGTTTTTTTTTTAGAATTAAAAGGTAGAGACTGCAATTTGTAAATAAAGAAACTATGCAAGAACACTGGAGCCATAAGTTCATGAGTTATTGTATCTGGCATATTTTGTGATTCCCTTATTTTCCAAGGGGAGAAAGAGTAGCACAGTTCTTCCTTTCATTTGTACCGCTCCAGTGAGGAACCTTAAGCTGTGGACTTTTTCAGAATAACACACATTTTCTACCGAGCAGACAGATTGCATGGGCAGAGTACTTCTGTCCATGTAGTTTATATGAGACTGGAATTTATTAGCACAGTGTTTTTAAAGTGCAATAAAATGCGGCACTCACATCTCTCTGGGGATCTGTATTATGTAGAGTGTTGTGACTTACGAAGAAGAAGTGCTGTCATATTGTGCTCTACCACCCAACTTGCAGGAGCAACCACGGTTAGGTATTTAAAGGAAATACATTGGTATTTTCAGCAGAGCTGAAAGAGAGTTCTTCCACACCAGGGCAGTGATCCATCTGCCTGAAAAGCTTGACATTCCCCAGCCAAGTGGCAAAAGTCCTCTTCTCTAAAAGTACAGGAGAGAAGGAAATAACACTGGCAGCTCCTCTCCATTAGCAGCACTTCAGCTACCCAAAGGTAGATGTGTCTGTTTGAATGAAAACTGTACTGAGCTTTCCTTCCCACATCAAGGGTTTTTTGTCTGGGTGGCCTGCCCCTCTTTGCTGCTAGGTGTGCTGCTAGAAGACCCATCACACTGCTGGCTTCTCAGTCAATCCCTGGGGCTCTGTGACAAACTGGTGGCACATTCCTCCTCTCCCCCACATCAGAAAAAAAATCTCCTTGGATAAAATCCCCAGGTGCAAAATCATAGTTGAGGTTTAAGAGCCACTTCAGACTTCAGTGATGTTGTGTCTGCTGGATTGACATTCGTGTGCTGGAGAATCCTTTAGGACATGCACAATTTATCTGCCCTGCATGACTCAGTAGTGGACTCAGGCTGGTCTTTCAAAATGTTGTGGTGACTCTGCCTTCAGTTTCACCTTTCTGGTTTTAGCTTTACCTGAATAGAAGTAAACTATTATTAAGAAAGGAAAAATTGTGTTTAGAGAATTCTAGTCTAAAGAATTTCAATGAGTATAAAAAAAAATAGGGATGCTATTTGGAGCTAGTTCTTCTACTGTAATTGCCCAGAAATAGGTAGAACTTAGTACTGTTGCAGATTCTGTTTGGAAATGAAAAATTATTTTTGGTCAGAAGCAGAACAGTTTTTTCCTTTTTCATTTTTCCTTTATAAGTATTGAGGTAGTTAGTTCAACTGTTTCTGTTTGTGGAGATGGAATAGTCCCATTTTTTACAGTTTTACTACTGTGACATTCTAATACAAATACACAAACATATATATAAATTTATAAATAAATGCATATACATATTAGTGGTTGACCTTGATGAACTGAAGCTGTAGCCAAGAGATTATTCAGGCTTGCTTTTCTTGAGCTGTGTCTGCTTTGGTAGATTTAGCTTCAGTTTTTGATGAAGATGCTAAAGAAATAAGAAAATGGCTTATTTTCTTATTAAAGTCATAGTTGAAGAAATGGACTTTATTCTCATTTACCTCCTCCCTGAGAAAGTGAATATTCCTGTATAAACTTCTCAGCAGGAAAACATTTAGAAAACTCTGTCCCAGACCCTCATTTTTATTTGTTAAGGAACCCTGAAGATTTCATTTAACTTCATCTCTGTGTTGCTTCCTACCCTTCTCTCCCTCACCTATTTCACTGAATTGTCCAAGTAAAGAATATCTGCAGTGTATATCCAGTGTCAGAAAAAAAGAAAAAAGGCACAAGTCTTCTTTCATTGGTGACTCCATGACAGTTTCTGTGTCACTACAGACTGTGATTCAACATCCTTAGTAAATTTAGCTGTGGCAACTGAAGAAAAGGTGTTCATATGTGTCTACATCAGTTTGTCCTCTTGACCTGTTGAGCCCTAATAGCTGAAGTCATGAAATCAAGGAATCTGAGGCTTTTAATGGTGGCCTAAGTTAGTGTGGATCAACTGCAGGGGAATTCCAGAAATGCTTCCTCTGCAAGGATTTGTATTAGGATTCTAGTTTTGTTGCATGCAGTCATGATGGAGACAGTTGTTTCTGTGTGTCTTGGAGAGCACGGAACACCAAAGCAAACAAAGAGTTTTATACGAATTCCTTCTCCTGTCTCTGTCAGCTCCAGAAGATGAGCAGGTATGAGGGCATTTTGCCCACCAGACTGCAAGCCCAGCCCCCCAGTTAAGCTGTTGTCAGTTTTCAACCTTCTATGAAGTGTCAAATGCTGGCCCTCATAAGACACTGGCTAGGAAGGGCAATGGCTATATAAGTTTTATCCTAAATTCCTCTTAGTTATCCCTACTGAGAGAGACTAGCCAAGTAAAATGAATAACATGTTGCTGTATCAATACACCAAACTCTCTGTGCTCAGTTGAACTCAGTTAGATTTTTTAATTGTCATCAACATGATATATAATGACAACTGTTCAAGGGTGAATGAGTAGGTATCAATAGTTTCAATGTTCCATTAATATATTAGGCAATTAATTATATATTCAGAACACACACAGATACACACAACACCCAAGCCCATAACCATAAAGACTGTACAGTTAAGATGCAAGCATGTCAGGAAGCAAAAATAGAGATAAGAATTCAACCATAGTGCAAAGTTGTCCATAAGGAAGCAAAGTCTTAATACATTAAGCATCAGACAACCTAAAGAGTATGTGGCTTCACCAGCTGTTCCTTTAGTTACAACATGGAATTTAATATACATTAATTGTAAGGTTTTAATCATCTAACCAGAGAAACAGAAAACACTATGGACATGACTATATTTATGCAGAATCAAAAATGAAATTGTCTCAAACTTATTTAACCTTCCCTTCTCTGCCAACAGCAACAATAACAGAAAATCATCTGTGTCCTGAGGTTAAATACTCAGTCTTTCAGCCTGAAATGTGAGTGTTTTGGCAGTGCTGAAAGTCTATTAAAGGAGAAGTTTTGTTTGAGATTGTTTTGGAACCAAAGCTATTTGGAGCTCTATTAGACCCCATTATAATGGAGGAGTGTGTGGGCAGATGTTCAAAAGCAACAAGGTTGCCACATCTTACCAGGGTATTGCTCATCAGCTGAGCAGTGGTAACTGGCTAGTTGCACAAATTTACCCTCCCTGGTTGTAAAGTAAAACCTATTAGCTTAACTAATGAGTCATTAAACCATAGTAACTCAACGCTTTTGCTTGTATGCCCATAATCACAGACTGCATTGGAGCTACAGTTTTAGTGCCAGGCACTATGGGTAGGTAAGTTTTGAAGTGATTTTGGAGTGATTTCCCATGTGAAGTCACGTTTTCAAAGGTGGCATGGGGGTTTCACAAGCTCAGAGGTTTAGCTCCCCTATGTCTCAGTGCTCTCACCATATTTGAAGAGAGTCTTTCTCAAGAGGGAGCTCAAGTCCCTCAGGCTTGGAGGAAAGTGATGAGAAAAAGCCCTGAGGTTTCTTGCAGGGAAGGGAAGAAGTGGAGGAAATGACGCAGAGGATCCTGACCAACTTGTGTGGTTGGTGAACTTTGTGGAAAGACCTGGGAAGTCTCCAGTTTCCCATTCAAGGGAGAAATTCACCCAGCATTTCCCCTGCTTTGTTATACCACAGCTTTGGTTTCTAAATCATTCAGACACTTTGGAAAATGCTGTCCTAAATGTCCACTCCTACTCATTAAAATCAGTGGGTATCAAAGATTTTTGGTGGGAATGGCAGAGAGGGCCCTTACAAAGTTGCACTCCCCTTGCTTGTGACATGAACAGAGCCTGTTGTGTGAATGTGGTGTTGTGTTCATTCCAGGGCCATCTATTATTCTCTGGGTAACAGAAAATACCATTTATTTCCATTTATGCAGACCATAAATCAACATGATATTAGCAGCATGTGATCTAATGCTGCACAGTGTGCATCAGCATGAGAAGAACAAATCTGTTCAAAGTTCTGGAACACTTAAATGTCCCTTTTTCACTCCCTTTTTCTCCTTCCCATTGTTTAAAAACCATTTAAATGAGACCTTCTACAATCATTACAGGGTGGGCTTTTTCTCTCTGGGGAAGAAGCAGCATTGCTGGAAACTGCTCTCTTCTAGTTTGCAGGGGAGGAAGCTTTTAAACATCTTTCTGGTTTTCTATTATCAGGAGAACAAACATGTTACAAATCAACCTCCCAGATGTGGCAAAAAAAAAAAAAAAAGATGATATTTAATAACAAATCACTGCATCCAGTTTGGGAGCTTTTCAGTTATATCCTGGTTTTAATACTGTGAATCCATCTGTTACAAAACAGGAGAGAATAATATCTCACCATTGGTGTCATTCATAGATTACTAGCTGCTCTTGCTTAAAGAGACACATATTTGGATGCCAATGAGGTAAAGGAGCTAAAGTGAGCACCCTGGTGCTTGTGAGATGACATAGTGCCTGCTTCAGGTTGTACCTACCTGATGGCTCTGGTGACCTCATGCCAGATTGCTACTGCCATCCCAAAATTAGCAGGCTTGGTGGAGGTGCAGGCTGATTTGAAAGTTCACTAACTCCAAATGGGATTGAGCTCAGATGCAGCATGTACTAGCAGGGCTAAGACCAGCTCTGTGTTCAGGACTGAGTCTGTCCTTCCTTTACTGCACCTGGAGCCCTGCATGCCTGCCTGGCTTGGTGGCTTTCTACCTGGGCAGAAAGTTCTGAAAGGAAACAAAAGTCATGCCTTGACTTAATGGTGGAAATTGCATTAGGAATTTGAAGGAAATCTACTTAAAACATGAATTGAAGTATAAGAAGGTGCTTAGTGAACACCCAGTAGATGGGGAATTGTACAGCAGAGGAGCAATGGGGAGGAAAGAACAATGGAATCTTTTAGGTGTCTGCATCAGCAGAGTGTCATAGTGCTTGTAATTCTCTTTCCATGGCATGCAGAGGTAGAACAGTGCTGTCATTTTGCAATGACAAAACACAATGAAAGTGTTGTGACATGCTTAAGGGTTCAACAAGACTGTCAGAAGAAGGACTGAACTGGAAGCGCCTCTGTTCTCTCAGGGCAGCTTATCACACAATCTCTCTTTATTTCTAGATGACATGGGTAATGCTATACTCTTTTCTTGGAGCATCCATGTACCTGAGAACATCATTTTGTCAAATGAGCTTTAAAAAGGATATTTTGACTGCTTTCAGGTGGATGATGATACTGAAGAGCTTATGGAGTCTCCCTCACGGGAGATACTGAAAAACCATCAGAAAGCTGTTGTGGTTTAGGAGTGGTGTTCTCCACTTTAGTCTTCTCACTGAAACCACTCCAAACCACACACTGCTTGCTTGTTCCTTCCTCTCCCTCCTTCTTCCCTGTAGTGGGATGAAGAGGAGAATTGGAGGCACAAAGGGTAAAGATCATGGGTTGAGATAAGAACAATTTACTGGAAACAGAAATGAGGTAAGAAAAACAGTAAGAGCAGCAATACTGAGAGAGGGTACAGGAAAAGAAATGTCATTGCTCACTCTTAAAACCCCCAACAACAGAAAATACCTGACCACTCCCTCTGCCGTGCTGCCCCACTGCTCCCAGCTCAGATCCAGTGTTATCCAAACACTCCCTCTGGCTCAGAACTGGTGTTACCCAGCAGGTCCATCCAGCTTGGAACCAGGGCCACCTCACCACTCCCTCTGCCATGCTTACTTGACCAGAAGGAACAATTTCTCCTCAGAAGAGACTCCCTTTGCCCCCACTCTTGGAAATGACATGAGGTGGTACAGAATAACCTCTGGGTCCTGGCCTTGCCCCCTCCTGGCTATGCAAATATTGACCCTGCCTTGTCTGGAAGCAAGATAAGCACAAAGCCATGCAATGAACTCTAGGATGACCCTGCTTGAGCAGGGAAGTTGCCCAGATGACCCACTATGGTCCCTTAGACATTGTGCAATTGTATGATAGTTAAATACTTCATCGTGGGTAAGAGGGGTTTTATTATTGATCTTTATGTGAGCTTGAGAGTGCCTGTTAGTAAAAAGTCCTGATGCACCAGGAGCTGTACACATGATGAGGTAACTTACCAAATATACAAATGCATACATTTTTTGCAGTCCCTAAATACACTTCCTGAATCTCCCTGAAATGCAGTTTATCACGACAAACTAAAAAGGCTTCTATTGTCCTCTAATTCTGTCTAATAAAATACACTTTATTTCTCTGGTAGTGCTCTCTATTTCAATGCACAGCATTCTTTAATATTCACAGCAGGGTGAGGGGTTCATATTGTTGTTTCAGCTAATTGGTACTGCAGTAAAAGAATATGAGACATAAAAAGATCCTGGAGGAGGATCAGGGAAAAGTGTCTAAATGGACATGTCTGGTATAGAACACCTGTAGCCTTTAATTTAGAGCCTCTTCAGTTCCTCTGGGGTGCTCCTAGGAGAGATTTAAAACAGCCTCATCACACTTGGCTGTGGGCAACTTCTCCTCCTTGTGCTTGGTGTGCATCAAATGCAGCTAAACAGATACTCAATGATTTTATGAGACTCGTGGTGAAGGAGGAGGTCCTGAGTTTGCACCTTGCTTTTCTTTCCTGATTAGGAAAGATTTTCTGAACTGATCTTAAAGGAAAAAAAGCACTGAAAATCCCACTGCTAACTTGGTTTTGAATCTGGTTGCTGTGTCTTTCTGACAGGCACAGAGGAGGCTGCAACAGCAAGAGGGCTGACAAAAACCAGTCAGTTCTTCATGATTCTTCTATCATTGCTGATGTTTGGCTTCTAAATATCCATAAGCCTTTTCCTGGTATTTCCAAGCACAGAAATCTTGTCTGGCAAGAGTTTGAGAATTCTGGAAATTTATCTGTCATTTTCCTGAGTAATGTTTGCTCATGCAAATCATGCATGGTGAGTCTGATCTCGTGGCATGTGGTCGCATACTTTTGTCTAGAAATTTTGTACGTAACTAGGCTGGGGGGAGCAGCAAATCATGATTTTTTCGCCTTTCTTCTAGTGCTCTTCCCACAGTGACCTGAAGTACACTGGAGGCTGAGCTAATCATGGTAGGCTTCTTTGAGCCACAGTGACTGGATGGCACAGCTGAGGCCCACAAGTAGAACAGAGCCCTTGACCCAGGCAGTCATGAGCTGTGAGGAAACATCTTATCTAGATGTTCACTGCTACCATTATAAACTGTGAAAATATTGAAAACATAGAACAAAGAACAGTATCACCTTTCTCTGCACTGAAAAATTAAAATCTTTTGTCTCAGTTCTATGTATTGGTTTTTTTTTTATATAAGTAATTTGATCTTCCAGTTGGAAAAAACAGTGTTTTCTAATAGTAAACTTATTTGTAGCTTTTGAGAATTTATAAATGCAAGTGATACCCAGCAAGTTTAGCTACTCTTGGTGCAACTGTCCTTGCCTACTCATTTGCATCATTTTTTTCCCCCGCTTTCACTAAAAAGCAGATATGCTCTGCCTGCACAGAGAGGGAGAATAATAATAATAATAAAAAAAATTAGTCTGGATTCCTGAGATCTGGTTTCAGTTAACACTTTGAGAAATACCCAACCTGAAACAGGCACCAGTTTGCTGCTTGGTTCTGTTATAGTTTGGATATAAACATATATGTCTCATTTTCATATTAGAAAAATGTGGATTAGAATATTTGAAGCACATATTACACAGTTGCAGGGTATTTTGATCTGCACTTGTAATGAGGCAAATAGGAAGAGCCAATGGCAGCTGAATAATCACCTCAGAGTCTTGAGACGACTCGCACTGCTGCTTCTCTGTGGCTCTTGCTGCTCTCCCCAAAGGACAGGAATGAATCAGCTCTGGGAGGACATGGACCATACTTTCTGTGACAAAGCCTGCATTTCCCATCCTGTTACCACACTGGAGCACAATGATGTCTCAAAAGCTGCCTCAAATGCATTTTCACTGCTGACCAGTGCCAGCATGGCAATAGGGCCTTTTTAGGAAATGGTGAGAGAAAAAAGGTTGCTTATGTTGGTGGTAAACAAAGACAAGTAGCAGTATTTTTTACACCCGTGGAGCTGGACTGTGTGGCTTTCTTTCTTGGTATATTTTTCAGGCCAAAGATTTAGCAAACTCAGGAAAGTCTGGATATTTATGTGGATGAGGAGATCATCCTGAGCTGCAGTAGAACCAGCATGAAAAGAACGCAGCCTGGAGACAATTCACCAGATAAAGCAATTTATAATGGTATTAAAGTTTTAAACTTTGTGGGAATTGACTTTTCTGTGTGTGCCAGGGATTTTCTCACAATGTCTTGCAAAACAGAGCTTTGACTGCTGTTTCACATCATTGCACTAGTCTGACAGTCACTTCTATGATTTCATACCTTTAAATTTTGGGTGTTGAAGAAAGTAGTTTTACAGACATCCAGAACAGCTCAGATACTAAAAAGCTCTTGTGTAGACATGGCAAACATGTGACTTAAATCATGTGGCTGAAATTTACAATGGGCATCAGATATCTGTTGTGATCTGGCACACGGTTGCAGGGAAAGTGGGCAGAAAGAGGTGTGGAGCAGCAGTTGTGGAACAAAGAGGTTATTCCTGAGAGCAATTTAACAGCTTTTCTGCTAGAGAAAATTGCTGATGTTAAACTCAAATGGGAAATCTTATAAAATAGTAATAACTATGACACTCTGTTGTCCATAAAAAGATACATACTTTGCTGTTATTAGGGACTTATCCTTTATGTTCTTGAAATCACAAACAAGCAGTGTACAGCAATAGTAAATACTGCCATAATTTCTGATATAAGTTGCATTAAACTAGCTACATCTTTTCTTGAAATAAGTAGAACATAGGAATGAACATTGCAGCTGGAACAAAACTGATTTTTACAGAACAATGAAAGAAAAACACTGCTTGAATCATGCAATCATTTGTGCTTTGTGAAGGGATACCTTTCAACATTTAGGAATTCATTTGTTAAACATTTTACTAAACAGTACCACTTGACAGACTTTAAAAAAGCAAAGAAACTGATAGAGTATAGAAGCTGAGAATATTATAACGAGTGGGGTGGAGGTCTGGGAGGAGAAGGGTTGTTGGTACTCCTTGTCTTCAGCAGAGGGAGGAAGGTGAGGGTGAGGCAGCCCTTAGGCTAGAAGTGTGGATCTAAAATGTGTTTGTGCCTAGAGACAGAGAAGGGAGGCAGGCCTAACCCTGAAGAGCTGAAGGCTTGAACTTCAAGAAAATGCAGCCTTCCTAAAGGAAGTTTTAACAATCAACAGGCCATAGTAAGACCCAAGGCACTGAGTTAGGGAGCACTGGAAAGTCTTTCAGCAGGTAGAAGAGGACACCCACGTCTAAACCTCTCTTTGGGGTGTCCAAATACAAAATGTAATGACCAGCACATTCTTCATACTGCTTGTTGCTATAGTATCTCCAGACTCTTTGAAACTAATTTGTAAGCCTAAACTTCACACAACCTCCAAACCCGCAACTTTCCATACCTGTCCCACAAATTGGGCTGTGAGTATCTCCTATGGCTTGCCTTGCTGCACGGGGCCCACGGCGAAGCAGCTGTACATGGCTCCTACCCACCATGTGTTTGCCAGTCATAAACCTTCTCTTGAAGCTTAGGGCTCCTCATTTGCTTCCAATAACTGCTGGGCAGCAGGGGGGAAAGCTGTTTGGGATGGGTTAGTGATTGCCATAAAAGTACCTGTGATTTGCACTGGGACTATTAAAGACCCTTTGTTCAGAATTCCTGAAGATATTTCCAGAGCTGAAGAAGTACAAATGTGTGTTAAAGCTGCCTCTGTATTCTATGATAGAAGTTCCTCTGGATTCAAGTAAGAATCCATTTCTTCAGGTAAAACCTAAGAAGAGGTGCTTTTGAAAGGCGAGGAAATACAATAATGCAGGAAACACCACAAGCTGTGATCATAATCTAGTTTCATTTTGCCTTTATGCACAACTATTTTTCTTCCAGCTTAAAACTTTGGCATTTCCTAGTCGTGGACTTTGGAGCCAAACTTTGCTAGTGTGAACCTATCTCTAGTTTGAGATATTTATGGTGATGTTGAAATCTTACTGTACTGGTGAATGAACGGTAGCGTATTTTGCAGGAATAATGAAATCTCAGCAACATGAGACCTCAATAAAGCACATTGTTGCTAAATCTTTGCTGACTGCTGTTTTTGTGTGTGAATTATAAGGTGTGTGGATAAGCAAAGTGCGAATTAATGAGGTTTTGCTGTGCTGAAATGAAACTGTGGTGGGACATGAGCTAAGAAATATGGTGTTACTTAGTATTTTGTATTCAAGAAATTATGTTTTTTGAGCAGCTGCCAGTCAGAGTATGGGTGGCTATACTGAGGGCATCTTTACAACCATATTTTTATATGCATATTCCTGGGGGAGATTTTTATCCATCAGTTTTATTTCCATTAACCAAAGAGAAGGCTGAATAAACTAAATCTCTATTAAGACTTAAGAGGAATAGACCCTTGAGCAGGAAGCTTTCAGGAAACCCTTATATGCTTTCAAGAAGCCCTTATCTGTGCACTCAACTAAAGAGACTGTAGGGAAGTCCTACTCCCTTTTTCACTTTCCTTCTGTGGTTTGTCACAGAGGGTCACCTCTATTCCTCTCATTGCTCAGCCAGCTGCTGGCCAGCGGTGCTGCAGGGTAGGCAGGAATACCTGGTGTGAGACAATCTGATCTGCAGTTTGCTCAGCCCCTCCTGAGCTGTCACTGGGGTGCACTGCATTAGTTGGGCTCACAGGTGGTGGAGAAGCTCACGAGCACGAATGTACGGAGCTCCTGTCTGTGTGAGAGGCTGTGTGCAGGCTTCAGCCTCTGGATGGAAAAGCTCTTTCCAGGTGAGCATAGAGGTTTGGTAAGAAGTAAAGGATGCTGCTGTATTCTTGCACAACTTAGAGGTGGATTTGCAGGATAGCTGTTTCCCTGCCTTCTCCTCCAGGCTTTTAGTATTGCTGATGCTGACTGAGGTTTCTGATAGCTGCTGTGGTCACAGCCATCATCACATCATTTTGTTCCTGTGGGTAGAGAATTCAGAGGAAATTCAGGGCCAGGTCATGAACAGCTTTCTCACTCTTCCTCTATCCATCCTCTATTCACTGTCTTGCCTTTCTCAGCCTCTCTTCATTTGTGGCAAAGTTAGTCATCATGTTACTCTGCCAATCCTCCCTTGCTGTCCTTACCACTTCAGCACCTGGAGACATCTGTCCGAGCTGGGGTGGAAGCTCTTAGATTCATTTGGCACAGAAAGCTCTGCATCCTACGAGCAATCTGCAGCTCCTTTCTTCCAGACTGTGTCTGTGGAGTGAAACAGAGCCAGGAGCAGAGTAGCTGAAGTGCATCGGCGCTTGCTTAAATATGCTGGCTTAACTTTTATTTACTTATTTGCTTCTTTACAGTGGGACAACCTACCACAGTTGGAATTTTAGGTGAAGTGGGGCATGAAGCTTGATATAGGACACGACATGAATGCTTCTGTAGAAGAACAGAAGCTGAAGAAACATTCCTTCCCCAGCAGTTCTTATGGAGGAACTGCTTACTAGTTAAAAATTTTCCCCTCATCATATTTTGCATCGTTGCTCTCAATGTAGTGAGCCTTTGTGCAGAGCTGCACAGATAAAGCTTTAAGGGGTCATATACCATTTTATGCACATATTTCCTTGATTTGGACATGAGCTGAGGAACAGTGTGGCAAAGGGCTGAGGCAGTGCTGACAACTCATCCACCCTGTACAAGCATCCCTGAGAAAATGAGTGGTCATCAGCCATGTAATTGCCATTTTGTGCTCTTCTCCCCTTCCCACAAAGTGGACATGCACAAACATGCTCTTCCATGATAAATCCTTCAAAATTCATTTGGAAAGTCATTTCTCTGAGTATTTCTGTCTGAGGGTTGTTGCTTTTTGTGGAAGAAAAAGGCTGGAGGAGGCTTGGTTCTGAAGAGGGAATGGCATGGTGTGAATGCCCCGGTAGCTGCATTGGTGTTGATGGGTAGCTGAACAGTTCACCTGGCACCTGTCTTTGACTGCTGCAGTAATGTTGCAAGCAGATAAGATTTTGCATAAGCTTTCACTGGAATAAAGGCCATCTTTGAAAAAATGCTATCTTCTTTTTTTCCCCTTGCTTGTTTATATGATCTTCTCTTCTGGTTCCTCAGCTGAGAACCAGTCCTGCATTTCCCATGCAGTTTTCTGTTCTCCTGTGTAGACATGGTACTGCCTTCCAGGCAAGGCTATCTGGCTTTAAGATAAACATAGACTATGAGAGTTTTTAGGAATTAGTTAAGTTAGGCATAACACAGTTTGCTGGTTGTGTTTGTCACAGGTTTTGAAGTTCAGCTGATTCTAGGAAACACCCTAAACAATTCTTTACTTCAAAACTGAACTACATCTATTTCTATCTGAGTGTGGCCTTTTCTCACTGCTCTGCTCTGTTGCTACATTGGTGAGTCCCACTTACTCTGGATTTGGATTTTGGGTGAAGCAGTGTTGCTTGAAAGCAGCTTCACTGTGAGTGTGATGGGGTCAAAGTGAGCTCTGCTGAAAAGTGACTTTCCAACCCTACTCCCACACTACATTCCCATCCCATCCCATCCCATCCCATCCCATCCCATCCTATTTCATGATGTGAGCACTCTTTTTTTCAAGCTTCTTTTGTGCACTAGATAGCTGACAGAGCATTTCACACAAACTCCAGCTGCCATCAGTCTTCACCCTCAGAAAACTGGCCAGGTGCTGTAGCAGATTGAGCCCAAGACCATTCCTGTGGATTTCTGATGTGAACATCAAGCCATGCTTGATGTTTCTTGAAGTGCCAGCAACTTCTCAGGAAAGAATATTATTCTTTTTCTCCTTAAAATTTCTTTTCCCAGACTATGATTGAGTTGGTACACAGCACATCACTTGACAGGTCTTTTTCCTCAATGGTACAGTGCCCATGTTGCAGAGTGGTACACTCACTCTGTAATAGGTAGCACCTATATAGGTAAAGATACATCTGACAGAGATTACAGGATGAAACAGATGTGGTCTCACAATATTTCAAAACAATGAAACTGCTGCAAAGGTTGCCAGCCTGCCAGCACTAAATTACTTCCAATTAATTTTACAGAACTGCTGCAGTAACAGTGAACTCCTCATACACTTTTCCTTCTCAAAGACCTCAGTTGACATGCCTTAGACAATACTAATCAGGCATCAAAAGGCACGAGCCAAAGCCATAGAGCTTTACCAGGACCAACACTTTCAAACAAGCATGACTCACTTGTCAAGCATGGCTCTCAGCCTGTGGAAAATCCTTCTGAGGGAAGCAGGAAAAACATCAAAACACCATTTAGGAGACATTTAAAGTGTTCCCCAGAGACATTTAAAACTAGACTGGACAAAGCAGTAGAAAGTGTACTGCAGGGAACAATCCTGCATTAGCATGGGGTTTTGGTCTAAATGACCTAAGAGGTCTTTTCTGCCTCTAATTTCTATGATTTTATGACTGGAAATAATTTCTAACTTAAGAGGATTTAGACGACAGGCATGGGCATGCATTATTTACAGCTGAACCTAAAGTAACTGCTACAATATGGAGTGTGTGAGCAGTAGTGGTGGGTGAGGGTTGAGCAGGTAAATGCTGAGAGGAATGCATGGGATTAGGCAGCAGTGGTAGAGTTGGGATAATGAGAATAGCTTTCTTTACAAAAAGGGGTACTTCTAATTAGAAGATGCATAAGAGTTCTAACTGCAACAGGTACCTTTCAAAATATTTTACAGTAATGTGCTTACTTTTTGGCATTTTGAATCTTTTTGGACCCTGGCAGTGATTGTTTTGAAGGTATATAAAGAAACATGTTTAATTTTACTTTCTTTGAGAGAATGTTGCAGGACTTCCTCTGATAGAGGCTGAGCTCCCATAGCTCTTAAGCTCATTTTTCATATTTGGGAGAAACTTCTAGTTAAATAGAGACTGCTGTGCCATATTCTGACCTACTGATCATGCTGTGGCCAAACCAGTGGCAAATGCACACAGAGAATGGTTTCCTCCTCTGTGCTTGCCTTCTCAGTTATTATCAGCTATTCTTGACATTTACAAGTAATTTTCTCCCAGACGCACTCATGGAGCAGGGTTATTTATGAATGCTTCTTTCCTTTGTGTACAGGAATTGAGGAGAGGGGGACTGGCACAATGAAGAAAATCTGCATCTGGCATGGTTGCACGCATGGTCTGAGCAAAGGGATGTGCCCTGACTTCGTGATTATGGGGCCATAGCAATTACATAGCTTATTTAATCAAGTGGCATCCACTCTGGTGTCTTCATTTTCTTTATTAAAAAAGAAAAAAGACATCTCTAATTATCAGCTAGACATGTGGAGCTAATTACTGTGACTTTGATGTTCTGTTTTTTGCTTCCTGACTTTTATGTTCTCCCTTTAAATGCTTCTGCTCAAAATGCACTTTTTATATATGTGAGGAACTGGGAAACTTTGTAATAGTTAATTGAAAAGGGAAGTAATTTGATTTCCTGTCTATTTGGGTGCACATCCACGGAGACACTCCAGCACAAGGATCCTGAAAGTGTGCAGGATTAACTTGAAGTAATCTTCCTCAACTTTCCCCCTCTTCTTTGCAAGGGGAGGGAGTGTGGGATCAGGATTTCATGACTGGCACTAGAACTCCAGGAGTGTAGAGTGTAGCTTGGACTCTACTGTGATCTTGGGTAAGTCATTTAACATCTATCTGCCTTAGCTTCTCTTTTTGGAAAAAAAAATACTTGTAATCTCTTCTTCAGACAACAGATGTGACGCCTAATTTGTTCGTGTAGAAGTGCTTATAAATCCTTAAATTAAGAAAGGAACAGAAGAATAACTAGCCATTAATACTAGTCTCACCAGAATAGGTGTGTTAGCTTGCGCCTAGAGTTCCCTGAAATGTTGGATTTTCCATATGTTGCAGTTTGATTGAATGGCCAATCCTCCTCTCCTTTCCTTTAGCTTCATTAACCTGTTCTGAAAGAGGAGAACAAAGAATCAATTGAAATATGTAAGACTGGAAAGTTTAACATACTACAGCACTTAACTACAGTCTGCAGAATATTTAAAGTGTGGTTCCACTCTGAAGTTGGCAAGCTGAGGCAATACCTATGTGGAGCATTAAAGCCTTTGGATGCTGCATTTTATTCTGTAGATACAGAATTTGCAACGCTTGATATTTATTGCCTCTCCCTGATTTTTGTGTGAGATTTGCTCAGCTGACAAATAAAAGGAGGTAAGAGCCCAAATGTCAGTTATCTCAGCTTGTCCTGAGACTCCAAGCATGAGCTGAGTCTATTCTGTGTGTTGACAGCAGGGGTAGAAGTTCTGATATTTGTGTTAATTCCTTTCCCAGAGATCCTCTACCTACTGGTCTTCAAATGCAGATCCTCTTCTGACTGCCTTCACTGGATCTGTGCAAGGGTAAATGAATATATCATAGTGAGCAGTTGTGTGGATGAGGCATAAGTGAAAGTTTTGTTAAAAATGCCAATTTCTGGTCAGACCAAACAGAAACTGTGCCTTTCCTACTACAACAGAAATATGTCATTTTTATTGTTACGTGCTTCACCCTGCGAGTTTAATGAAAGTGTCGTGCTTCTGCTTTTCCCTGATCAGTTCAATTTTATCTGAATTTTGTCCCATCCATCTGCAGGGCTGTTGCTTTTGTGTTTTTACTGCTTGTAATTCACAATCCCTCCCAGAAATTTTGCCCGTGAAGAAAGGACCAGACATACCTGCACTGGGGAAATACTGAGTTTCAGTCAGTCTTCCAATGTGCTTTCATTGTTCAGCTACTGTTAACTGTAGGCAACAACAGTAGAAGGGACACATTCATAAAAGCTATTAGAATAATTCTCTTATTGCCTTTTCTTTCTTTTCTTCTTTGTTTGTGCAGTTTGGAAATCATTATAAGCCACTCTACATGTTTATATACCTACACATTCACATTTTTTATTGGATACATAAAACCTTTCTCCCCTATGTGCATGAATCCATAAAAGCAGCATAAGGAGTGGAAAACACGACAGGTCTGGAGAATTTATGCACATAAGAATGCTGCAGCCTGGGAAAGGGAAAAAAATATACAAATGTTTCTTTCTCTATACATTCCACCTCTTCAGTTATCTTGAATATAGCACACATAAGAATTGGGTGACAGCTGCTTGTCCCCCATTATTCTTCAAATAGTCAACCCCATCTTCTGCCACATGGTGTGTTTATCTTGGCCGCCTACCCACCTCTTCAATATTATTAGCAGTGTGATAATTTATACTGTAAACTGAAAACATTTCAATCAAAGGCAGGATCTAGTGCTATTGAAACATGTTTTGACATCCATAGCCAGGCCAGGCAAAAACATAAACTTTATTTTTTCCTTGAAAATAATATGGAACTATTTTTTTTTTCCTGATTGACAATAACTTACAAGACAGTTGTCAGACGCCCAGTAGCATTGCATTTTACTGAAAACCTGACATTACCTATTGCCAAATGTGGGATTTTCAGCAGATCACAAACACTTTTAAATCAAAAATTCATTTCTTCTGTGGTAAAAAGAAAAAATAGAACATCTGTCTTGCTCATGATTGTTTGAACCTTAGTGCAGGCAGTTCTGCTTCTGTAATTTACAGCAATTGAGAGGGGTACTGTTTAGTATTGAACCATTTCAAAATTATGTACTGTAAAAGACTCCAATAGCACCTAGGATTTTGTTTACAGTGGTGGAAGAAATTGTGCTTATAATCTCAGATAAAGAAGGAGATGAGTTGGGAAGTTAGATGTTCATCATTCCAGATTCCAGCTCTTGCCACTGAGGAGTTCTCTGATAGGAAATACTGGATTAATCACTTTGCCCACCACTGGGCTGGCTCATGGCTGTTCAGCAGTGTAGAAAAATGGTACTTTGTGACCTTGAAGAAGAGGCAAAGGTTAATTTTCAGAGCATGATGATAGTCTAACACCAGGTTTGGATGTTTTACAGTTTCCTCCTGCAGTCTTATTCAGTGTCCTTTGGTCTGTAGTCTTAAAAAATTAGCCAGACAGCCTTAGTGCATTGAAATATTTTTACCACTGACAAAACAAGAACAGCCACTATTGCCTATATGTCTTTGAAATGCTCCTGCAGTCCTCTCAAGGAGATAGCCACGTTCAACATTTCGGTTTTGCTGCTTTAAATTCTGTGCAAATATGCCTCAGTGTTAAAAAATAAACATCTTTGGTAGATTTAGGCTTGGTTATCTTGAGTGACATAGTGAAACAAGTTCCACATAGATGTGAAAATGCTGTGACTATGCTACAGGGTCCTTGGGGGTAAATCCCTTTCTTAAAATGCTAATTGTTCTTCTGGTATGGGACTGTACAAAGAACAATAGCTTATCTTCTGATGGAAAAAATAGCTTTTATATAAAAATACTGTCCCAGAAGCTGAATAGAGAACCCAGCACAAGCCCTTTGGCGAGAACTCACATGTTCTTGTATTCTTCCTTAAGGAAGTCAGGTTTTCTGGTTTCAATACTTTCCCTTTCCAAATTTCCAGACTCAATGCATTTATGGTTCTGAATATTCCAGATCATCTGGAATGGGTTTAAAGAACAGATTGGGAAATGGAGCAGATTAAGACAAGCAATCTCTTATCCCACAGAACAACCTCTCAGCATTTTCTGTTTCTGAAGCCATTCAACATGCAAAGAATTGCATCAATTTAACTATTTTCAGACTAACACAGAGGAAGAAGATGTAATGTTGAAGTCCTTGGCAGGCAGATTTTAATAGTTCCAAGAATGGTTCATATTAATATGAGTAATATAAATAAAATCTGGTTGGTTTTGCTTACCTATCAAAATAAAAAAAAAAAAAGAAATTAGGCACATGATGTGTGCATATGTGTGCGTGTATTTTGAAATTCTTAATGCTTTTTCTAAATTGTCTAAAATAAAGTAGCTTAGTGGGTTTATATTTTACATAAATAAACTCAAATTTTTAGATAGACAAATTTTAAAATAAGACAGATACAAACTCTCAAAGGAGTGCCCAAACAATTAATTTCTATGTCTCTGCTTTTAACAGTATCTTAAATGCAAAAGATACTCTATTTTTTTTTTTTTTTCAGTAAACTTTGCTGAATAAATACATTATCTTTTGGGAAAATTTAATTGTAAGATGAGTCAATCATAAGTTTTTCAAGTGATTTGGTCTGTTGTCAGATGTGGTTTGGAAAATTCCCACCTTTGCTTATGATATATTTCTGAACCAGAGGCAACCAACTAAACAGCATAGGAAATTCAAATTAACTACAGTATTAATTTCATGCTTCTGAGAGACAACTGGAGATTGGAAAGAAGAAAATTTGCTTTAGGTGTTGCATCTGTTATTGTTCTATCAAATAATTTGGTTTCAAAGGGAGGAATGGAAGGAGGAACGCATTTCTTTGCACTTGTGCTCTGTAACATTTGCTCTCCCTTTCATTACATACCAGTGAAGGTGGAATTAAGGAGACAGGTATAAACACCATGCTGTGTGTATCTGATGCAGATTTGCTGAGAGAACTGCTGAGTAGTCACTCCCTTGCTGGTGTTGGCCAAGGTGGTACTGGCTGCAGGAGTAGGGAACATAGTTTTTGCCATATAAGCCCCATTTCTCCCTTTCTACACCATTTCTGAGCTTCTCATTTTGTCTGGGATGGGTCTGCCAGAGCTCGTTACTCATTGAGGAAGGAGCTGCCTGGCATCCCAGACCCCCACTCTGTATTTGGATTTTCATTGTGTGAGAGAACAGAGAGGAAAAAAACACTTGTTCTTGTTCAGCCCATGTTGATTGATTGTTCCTTAGCTGTGGAACAATTTTCTGTACCAATTATGTCTTTGCAGATGACAGAAGCCATTTAGTCTAATGACCATAATAATTAATTTTCATTATAAATCAGATTAGTTAATGATGCTGAAGTCTGTGTTCTTTGCAGAACTAAAGCACAGTATCTTATGTGAGCTCTCAGAACATATAATTTGCTATATAAGGCACCGCTTTAGAGATTTTTGGCTCAGTAAGAGTAGCACTGACTGGCTTTGACCTCCAGGATTCAGTGGGAAGACCTACTGTCCCAAAGTCAGCTCTTTGCTAATAGCTTACCATTTGCAGCCACAGGCACAAAGCACTCAAGGCTAAAGATTCACCAATTTTATAGTTATGTTCACCGGTAAAATCACTTAAGCCATTGTTTTTTTCTCCTTCACTGTAAAAAGTTATGACAGAGCAAACAGTATTCTGGGACAAGGTGGTGCTTTTTTTTGTTTTATTTCCAGAATAATATTCTTGCTGAATTTTTCTAAACTTTTTGTCCTGTGGTCACTTTAATATACATGAAGACCATCTGCAAAATATTTAAGTGGGTAGTGAGCAAACAATCAAGAGTTACAATAAGTTATATTTGTATTTTTACCATTTAGTCTTTTTCAGAATACAACCTATGAACTTTCGTCAGAAAATTCGCAGGCTTCTTGAATGAAGAAAGGTAAGAGGTGTCCTCTACAACAATTTTGCAGAAAAGCCAAATTTATTATTTCAGGCCAGAAAACTACAAAACTAGTCAAATACCTCACTGATGTATTTAATTTTCCCCATTAGTAAAGTCTGTGTGTTGAGATGAATTGACTGTTTTTATTGATGCTAAGTATGCAATGAAGAATGTGGATAATCTCTGTGCAGCTTGCAGCTCTTGCTGATTTTAATTTAGGATATTAAACTGTCCATTATTTTTGATGTGAAATGGGCCACCATCTCATGTAGTGCTGTTCTCTAACCGAATGCTTCTAGTCATGCAAAGCATTGTCAAAGCACAGCTTGACAAGCTACAATTGGTGACAAATATACAGTGAATTACCTGGTTTGCACTTAAGTGCAGGGGAAGCAAAGCCTTCGACACGTAGCCAAAGCCAGTGCACCGGCCTTGCCTTTCTGGTGGGCTCAATGAACACACTTTGGGATGACATTCTGTTCACTGGCTTCACAGAAGGAATTGCAATGGGTCAAAATAAAACAAAATTAAACAAAAGCAAAAGACTTAGAAAGGAGAGACAGGAAACAAAAAGTGTGGATTTGTAGGACAGTTAACAGCACTTCATTGGTAGATTGATATTTTTGATGACATGATACCAGAAAGGTGAAAAAAGAGAGGGAGAAGTAGATACCCAAACTGGAAAACTAGGCAAGAAAGAATAAGAAACCCGAGCACGGTTTGCATAGACAGCATGAAGAGGAGTTCAGGATGCAGCTATTCAAGGTGTAGAGATAACGTGACAAATCTGTGTCTGATCAAGGAACGTTGGAATGTATTATTTCATTAAATTGTGTCTCATTTCTATTCTTGTCATTAGCACATAACTGATTAAAATAATGTTATATGAGCCTGGCACAGCCCTGTCAGCTCCTCTTTGTACAATAGCATTAAATGTG
Source organism: Rhipidura dahli (assembly GCA_013399225.1). Lineage (NCBI taxonomy): Eukaryota > Metazoa > Chordata > Aves > Passeriformes > Rhipiduridae > Rhipidura > Rhipidura dahli. The sequence continues at coordinate 881,626 of VXAC01003236.1, read as the reverse complement.
GTGCTCTTCTCCAGCAATAACCTATTCACATCCAACTCCTGGGTTAATTTATAGACTTAATTTTTAATCCATGTATTCCATTAAAATAGAATTTGTTAAAAGAATATCACTGTCAGGATGGTGGTATATTTCCTGTGTTACAGCACTGCACTTAGACTCTGAAAATATTGGACTACTTAATTGTCTCAGATATGTTCAAAAAGGGAGAAGAGTTAAAATAATACCACACTGCCAATCTGTAAAGGTCGATGGTCCTGTGTCATGGGAGAACTGCAGGGAAGGCAAACATCTTCCAGCTTGGGCACAATGAAACTGCAGCACTGCTGGCTCGACTGCCACAGAGGTCTTGCCTCTCCTGGGGCACCAGGAGCAGCACTTGCTGCAGCAGGAAGGGAGCAGAGGCTCCTGCAGGTGCAGCCAGCCCTGGGGACTGGGCAGGTTTGCGTCTGCTCAGGCAATCTGGAACACCTCCTCTTACATTTAAACTAAACACATTTTTATATTAAAAAAATTGGTTTCAAGTTGTTAATTTTAGCCCCCAAATATTTTGCTGGCCTGTAGTTGGGAAGTGGTTTCTTAATTAAAATTTAAAAAAACAAAGTGAGGAATGTAAGGACATAAAGTGAACTTGATTGACTTTACCAATGTTTTGTTTCTAATACAGAAAAGGCCCTGCCATAACTACAAAAGAAGACATAGCTTTTGAGAGATCTACTTTTAAATTTGTGTCTGAAGGAACTCTAGATTTATTCTATAATATCTGTTCATGTTCTAAATAAAGGACTTCTGGAGTGGGGGGCTGGAATTCATAGTGCACATTTTCACTGTAGGGGAAAAAAAGCAAAAACAGTAAAGCCCACTTTTATTTCTTTCATTTCACTTTCATTTCAAACTCTGAGTTTTGTTTCTGTGTCTATTTGCTTCAAATACAAGCTAAGGAGTTTTCAGTTTCCTTTCCCTTTCTTCAGTAAGAAGTCAAATGTATTTTTTTGTTTTTTTAAGAAAAAATGCCGTTGTTTGCAAAGAAAGTTTACACAGTGTTTGCAAATAGGAAGAAGGTCCTCAATTTACACCGTAAAATCAAAGGGAGGCTGAATCTCATGTCAGTGCATTCCGTATTTTGGGTTTATTCCATCTCTGGCCACTGAAGGGGTGAAATATGCCCTCTTCCCCCAGGATTTCCCCCTCTCTGTTGCTCTCATTGAGGAATGCTGTAGCCACTCAAACATCCTTTGCGGTGCTTTGGAAATGAGGCATACAGAGAAAGGATGTTTTAACTGAGAAGGTTGATTCAAATTCTTCAGGAACAAGTGACAGCTTGATCTGTCTGTAGCTTAGTTACCTCATCTGTAAAGTACTCTTTTATATTAACTTTATACCTCAGCCATTGCTACTGGAACTGAATGTCTGCCAACCGTACATTAAATTACGTGACTGCATCATTCAAACTATTTGGTTCTTTCATCCTTTTCTTATAGAAGAACATGTGCACACAGTTTGGGGATTTGGGGTTGCCATTTGCCCAAGTTTCCAGTTGACCTATCTGATTTTGGTCTTGCTATTGCTGTTAGCACTGCCAGACCTGCTCAGATGGATGTGCAGCACAAAGCACCCAATGCATGTTCAGTGATGGCCCCACTGCCTGGGTTTAATCATGTTTTAAAGAGGTGTTTTTTTCAGATAAATATCTCTTTATATTTGTATTAGAGAAGGTAGGACAAGGAACTGAGGCTTATGTTTGAAACAGGAGGTGATTAGACTTGTCTTGGTCTTTATTTTATTGGAAGATTTTATTTTTTTCAATTTAAATTAAAAATTTTAATTTGTTTTTTAATTTTTTTTTTAATGGTGGAACACTTCTATCCCCAGAAAGTCCTTTCTTAACAAAAGAGTTGTGTTGCCCTTTGGGGAAAAAACTGCATTTCTCCAGGGACCAGGGAGTGAAGGTCTTGATCGTGCTTCACATCTTTAAGGTTTGGACAGTAATTCTGAGCTGCTGGGCTCAGCCAATTCCATGCCCAGACCCACCTCAAGGCAATGCTCCATTGATAACATCCATTACTGACTGTAGGAGGTCCAGACACTGAAAAAAATCTAAGATGGACTGATATATTTTTACTTGAAGGGAGTCTCCAAATACAAGCAACCTGTGATCAAACCACGCAGCACAAGTTTGATGAAGTACCAGGAGACGGAGGTGAATTAGGAGTGAGGTGACAGCCAGAATAACTTTGCTTTTACTCATGTGTGTTTCAACATTAATGTTATTTTAACACACACACACACACACACACACACACACACACATACACAACTCTTCCTGAATAAAAAACTCCAGGCATTGCTCCAGACCGTTACACCACAGTCTACTCTCAGGCAGAATTGCCAATTTCTGCAATGGTTGCTTTTATGGAGCTGAATTTTAATACTGAGCTGCTACACAGTATCTCTTTTTTGGTTTCTCTTCTGTAACGGAACATCCTTATTTGCCTATCTGGCATAACTATTGTGAGTTATATTTACTGACTGGAAACTTGGCAAGCCCAATGTTTGTTCTTGGTAACAAGATACTACCCACAGTTTTTACTTACCAGGCTCTGCAGCAGCCAGGTGGAACATACATCATTAGTTTACTGAATAATGAATATACTTTAAATCATGATTCAAAAATGCTCAGTTACAGTATATTAAATTAGTAAAAAAAAAAAAATTAAATTAATGTAAAACTAGCTTTCCATAGTAGAATTAGCAAAATCAAAATAGGCTTTTTATCAACTTTATTGAAACTAATTCAACTTTCCAAGAACTAAAAATTGGTTTCCTGTCTTGACTGTTTTGGAATTACTTACTGTCATCTGTTTCAGACGTTAAAGGATATGATTTAATAACAGCAATAAGGCCTCTGTTCCTACTTTGGCAGGTGTTAATTATTTAAACACTACTCATTTAAATTTGTTTCCAATCACTCTTTTGAGTGATTTGCTTCACATGTTTCTTCATGTGTATGTTCTGCACACGCAAATAAAATAGGGGGGAGAGTCCCCCAATCAGCAGCTCAATTTCTTATTTTTTCACCCTATCTTTAGATAAGGAGGTAGAAATAGAGGGATATTTAATGGGTGATGGTTTTCAGTGATGGAATATAATATATAATATATCATTTTTATCTCCTTTGTAATAATAAAAAGTTGTTCTCTTAGGGAGAGTGCTGTGGTTTCTGCATGCTAATGACTGTACTCTGTGTGAATGAATTGTGAAATGGGTTACGGTTCCTGAAGCGTTCATGGAGGCTGGAACAATATAGACAGACTTCTTGGGTAAAAGACATGAGGAAAGAAATCTCTAAAATAACTACAGTCATTTCTCCACACCTACAATTCCACCAGTTTACTTGCAGTGACAAAAACACAGCTGTAAGGATACTGTCTGGTTCTATGCACTTATTCATGAAATGAGAAATGTCTCCTTTGCTGCATATGTATGAATTATCATCTACCATCATGTTAGAGTCATCTTACTTTTTTTTACTTAACATTTGCCTCGCTTTACAGCACAGCACCAGAGAAAAAGGAACTCTTAGCTCTGTGCAACAGACCTCTGTCTGGTGTGAAGTGAAATTCTCATTCTGCGACAGATAGCTTGTAATTTAATACATAATTCTTGTCAGTAGAATAACATAACAGAAAGCTAGACCAGAGGGAAAGACAGCCATAAGAGAGGGAATTTTATTCACCACTGGGAAATGAGAAGCAAACAACTATAGGTATTTCAGTTCTACAAGGCAAGTCATTTCATCCTGGTAATAAATGGAAAAGGTGGGTGTTTGTTTAGATTTAGGCCACTTGGTAATGATTTTAACACTCAGCTAAGCCCCTTGCCAAGACAAGCACTCCAAGGCCAAAATCTGTAATGAACTCTCATCTTCTCAATTATAGATTCAGCCCCGACCAGAGTGATATCCAATATTCCCCTCCCCGCCCCACAAGTGCAGAGACGTGCTGATGGACGTGAGAGCAGCCAGGTTCTGCATGGCTCCTGCAGTTCCCCAGGACCCCACAGCCCACCCAGCTGCCAGGCTGGGGCACCAGCACTCGCCACCTCCCCTCTTCCCTTCTCCCTACCCACACCCCTCCTCCTCTGTCTGTTTCATGGAAAGAGTGAGTGCAGAGAGAGAGAATTAGTGCCAGTGATGCTGGGAGGAGGAGTAGGAGAGGATGAAGGGACTGTCCTCCCTCCACTTCCAGGATCCTCCCAGCCCCTTCCCGTGGGTGGGAGACTGAATCAGTGGAACCAACTTGTGATTGTGTTGGCAGGTCTCTGCCGGCTGCCTGAGTGCGCCATGGCTTCCAAAGCCCTGGGACAGTGGGCAGGGGATACATGGATCTGTAGCATTCTGCTGCTCCTAGTCTGTGTCCATCTCCTTGTTGCTGCTACATCAAGGGATCTCTAATATCTCCTCCTCACTTGCTCTTGTCACCAAGCTCACTCTTTCTGATGCTTGTCCAGCAAAAACCCACAGAAGGTAATTTTCTTTCCAAGGACTTATATTTCATAATTTATCCTCCTGGCCTCATTCCCTAGCTTGTTTTCTTCTGCTTTTTCTCATTCCTTTGCTTGTTTTTCCTTGTATATTTTCATACATCATAGTATATTTGTCTTTTTATCCATATTGAAATGAAGGTGTCCTGACCCCACCTGCCTACTGGCTGGCACAACTCTGTCCTCTCTTATGACTCCATAAACAATCCCTTGTCTCATGCCAGCTCCCACTGACTCTACACTCACCAAAGACCTCAAAAAACTGTGGTACATGTCTAAAAGGACAATAATATTCAAATTTTTTTTTTTGAGCACTGTATATGTATCTACGTTGGGGATAAAAATGTACCCGTAATTGTGGGGTTTAAAGAGTAGAAGAAACTGATGCATTTTTTGCAGGCTGATCTGCTTTGTGCAAAGAGGCACAGCCAGGGGATATATTGCTGCTGTGGATGCTTCCTTTTTCCTGCAACTTGTTGTGGTCTGCTGCTGAGCTAAATGGATCACTAACTCCTCTTCTGTCGACTTTTCAGCTCATTGTCTACCTTCTTGACAAAAGGTGAGGAGTAAAGAGAAGGATTACAAGATGTAGAAGAGAGCAAATTATTTGCCATGTGGAGGGAGCAAAAGAATGTCTTTCCACCATGGAGGCAGAGACTGTGGTTAATTCAGAAAATAACAGTGGAAAATAATAAATAAATGAGGAAATCAAAGCCAAAAAACCACAACTCCAGACTAGGTCTGTGTTATTCAGAAGTTCTGACTTTTGCTCAGAACAATGAATCTGTTTCAGAAAGAAAGCCTTCCTTAGTTCTTTGTGCTTCCTTAAATAGTAAAACCTCCCTTTACATGGTTTTATGTTCTTCATTTATACTGTGTCACATATTTTTCCTTTTTTTTTTTTTCCTGTTCAGCAGCTGGCACGGGGTGACAGAATTTTAGAGGGTCAGTGCTATATACAATCCATAACCCAGTCAGTCTAGTCTTCCAGTTGTCAGTCATGGGTAGTCAGGATTTATATCTCTACTGATGAGTTCAGAGTGACTTCTGAGCAACTAAGAACCAGAAGTTTTGGTCTCCTGTTCATTAAAAAATTGTAAAATATGTTGAGCAGATGAAAGATTAAAAGAATTATTACAATTATTACTCATATTCTCAGATTAAATTCCTTTTTCTTACAGTGACTTGCTTGTGTACAGCAATCTTGGCAGAAGGCATTAAATCGTGTGTAGGTTAATTACTTAATGTTTCTGAATTGCTTTGAACATGAAGTGTGTGCCAAGTATTACTGATATTATGTGTGACAACTTTAGGATGAGCTTGGAGTTTCACCTTCAGATTCTTTTATTGATCAGTAATATTTAAGCTTTGGTGCTACATATAGATTGTACATACAAGTACTTGAATTCACAGCAGACTCAATTCCATTCCCTCCCTTCACTGTAAAAGGAGAGATGCATAACGTGTAAAGAAAGCAACATTCAGAGAGAACATTCTTACCATAAGCCAGGACCTAAAGGGATGTACCAGGATCCCTAAGCCCAGGGAAGAGTAGTGCAGTCCTCTAAGCAGAAAATAAATTGGTCTGTTTCAGAAAAATCTGTGCAATTATGTTTCATTGGTGTTCTAGGAATATCAAGTTCTCCTCTTAGTGAGCTGATCAACAATTTGATTATTGTCATTGCTTGGAAGTTGCATTTTTGTTTTGTATAAGCTCAAGATCTGAATGTTGCATTTTCAGAAGTAAAATTAAATTTATCTTCTTACTTCCCATGTGCAATTAATTCTGTGTATTACTTAAAAAATACTTTGAAGACTCCTAGATGTGAATCACCAAGGTCTGCATTTCCGAAAAAATTTTAATTTTCTGGGCAATCAAGTATCCTCAGTAACAGAGACAGCAATTTTCCATTCCAAAACAATATATGACATTGATATGACTTACAGCTTAATTACAGATGGAACCTTTTAAAATTATTTGCCTTTTTCACACAATTTACAGGTTCATCAACAACTGCCAGCAGTAGACCTGAACTCATCTATGGATTTTCAACTCCTAATGTCTTGTGTGAGTTTAGGAACTTCTATGGCTCTTTGGAGATGCATAAGATGCTTTTATTGTGGCAGTGGTCAGACTGCTGTAATGACATGCTCCATTTATTTAGTAGTAGGAAATCAAAGTGGTCATTCTAATTCAATTGAAGCTGTTTTGAGGCTTGGATGGTTTCCATTTCAGTAGTGTACATTTTATAATCTAAATAAATATTATTTCTCTTTTTACTCCCAAGCCTGACACCTTTCATGTGACAAACCTGTCTCCGTACCCACAGACTGCAGTGAGGGCATTTCCTGGTAGGCTGGAATTCAGGGTGCACATACTCTGTCCAAAGGTATTGGTTGCACTTTCTGATGGTCTGCTTCATGAAATAAAATTGGTTTGGGTTTTTTCCAAGCAAACCATATTTTTAATCAGTCATGTTTTCTTTCCATGAAAACATTTACTTTTTGTCAGAATTAAGGAAAATATCTCTCTGAAAAACTTTTTGAAAAACTATTAATTTTTTTCCAAATATTTTCATAGGCATGGTCCTTCTTTTTTGATCAATATTCATATTAAGCTTAATGTTTAGTTTCAGGAGACCAAAAGCAAGAGCATGTGTCTAGCAGACTAATAGTGTCTGTGCAAGTGCAATCACTTCCCTACTCAGGCTCTGAAAACGAAGGCCTACCTGTTTTCTGCATTTCACCCAAGGAGTGACTTAAGGATTTAAAAAGAAATCAATCTATATAGTATGTTGACCAAGTGTATTGAAACAAAAATATAAATGTGAAACCCAAACACATCATAAATAAAATGAAATTTATCCAAATCCAATTAAAATGCAAATCATGAATTAAAAAAAAAAAACCACAACAAAACCAAAACACAACCCCCCCACATTTATCTTGTTAACTTAAAACCCAGCTCAGGCAAACTAGTTTCTTTTCCTTTGGTTGCAATGAACACAAGATTTTATGAGGGCTGATAACAAATTACTATGTGTTGTCTGAAAGTGCAACATAAGATCTGTCTGGGCAGCCAGTAAGATGTCATTCATTATTGTTTCACCTTGGGGACTGGATATTCAGTCTGAAAAAATAAACACTCAATGTGTGCTCCATCCCTGTGACAGGGCCTTCTGTTATAGCTTCCTTTCTGATATACAGCTCCTACCTGATACCAGGTAATGGAAGCCCTATCAGATTCACCTGTGTTGTAACTTACTCCTAAAATACCCCAAATATTTAATTCCCTGGAGCTGCTCATTAAAAGAAAAAGGTTGAAAGAATGTTTTTCTGTTAAGTATTGATATGTGAAGTGCTGCCCCTATTTTGAAAGCTCGGTAAATGTTTAATGTCAGTTTTGTCTGATCTCGTGTGTTTATAAATCGAGTTGTGTTGATTCATTTCCTCTGGCAGCACTGCAAAGTTTTGCTACCAGTGGGACGAAGGAGGTCAAATTTTAGTTCCTTGGCAATTTCCCTTCTTGCCTATCACTTTCACAGGCTTTTACAATGTTACAAATCTCCCATGTTTTAACTGGCTTCCCGCTTTACGTATGAAGAGATTCAGCCAGCTTTTAAAGCCTTACTGATTGGTTCATGTTAGGAAGGTGTTTCCAGAGTAGCAGCTACAGCTGAAAAGGTCACATCACCTTTCTTCTTATCACTGTTGTTGGAGAGCAGGTAGTACAGGCCACAAGAAATCTCTTTTTCCCTTGCTTGTCTGAGAATGACACATGTTGGCTGCCCTGCATGGCAGACTGCTGGGGAAGAGGAAATATTTACCTAAGGAGAACAAAGACATACACCTGGTCTTTACTTTCAGCCCTGTGAAAGAGTGTTCTGGTCCATGGAAAAGTAATGGAGATGCAGCTGAGCTGCCTGCAGCCCTGCCAATCCCCATTCCAGAAATGACAGATCAGGCCAGTCTCTTACCTGCATGGAACTTGTGTCCTGAAACCAAACAACATGAAACATGGCAGAGATCTCGTCCAGAAAACCCTGCCTTGCATATACAGTCACTTAGCCAAAAAATGCCCTTCATATTTGTGGGAGAATTTGCATTATACTTTAAACACACTGGTGTTGTTAGTTTGGACTCACACCCAAAGAAGCCTTCAGGTTCTGAGCTTCTTGGCAGGTTCTTTGCTTGCATATCAATCCTCCCTCCTGTACCATTCTTCTCCATTCTTCTTCATTCGGGTACCACCAGCATGGATAAATACTGTGCCCAGGAAAGAGATTCATGAAAGAAAACTCACAAAAGAAAAAGGTTAAAACTCCAGGGCTGAGACAAATAGAGAAGAGGAACTTAATCCAATGTGATTGGCTAAGCATTAATGGAATTTAGATAGACTTTTTAGAGAAGTTAATTGAATTGAATAAAATATAAGTGGCTGTACCCTTAAAAAAGATTCAGACATTTTTTATTTTTTATTTTTTTAGAAATACTAACATGCCAAATTACTTAGCCAAATAAAGTGAGCAATCTAAAAACAAGGGGAAAATGCTTACTATTTCCCCAATCAGGTATTGCTTCACACTATCCAGGCAATTAAGGTTAAAAGTCCTAACAAAGAGTCTGTTATCAGTGTATTTGGGGATGGGAAACATGGTAATGAAATTAACTAAATGGTTTAGGCTGTTTTCGCTTTAAATCTAGTGCAAAATGCAGAAATTTTCCATTAGATTTCTTTAAATTAGAAGAGGAAGTCCTCGAAAAAAAGGTCTGTATTTTAGATTTTGTGCTACTAAATAAGGTGAGAATCACCATGTTTGTACAAAAACCTCAATGTGATTTGTAGTGTGAGAAAACGCCACATGAAAATGCCTTGCATTAGAAGTCCTGTTAAATTAGCTATTAATTTAATGGAGCAAATTAAAAGCCACTGTAACCAGGTAGAAAACCCCAACGGTACTGCATCTGTGCATGCTTTACTTCAGCCTAATACACTGTCTGAAAATTTTAGACTGAGTTACTGGCAACAAATTTTTGAGATTTTGAAGCAGTTGCAGCCAGTTGCCTGACACCAGGAAAAGACAGACATTGGAGTAGAAGGGCTTTTGGAAGATAAACTCAGAAAGGAAGCTAATAAAGTGATTGTAAATGGTTTGTTTAGTGAAGTGAGCAAAAGCAGGGATGGAGTGAGAGAATGAAAAGCACATCTTGCTCTTGGTTTTTTCTTCTCTCTCATGACTGAAAAAGACATAAATGTATCTATCAAAACAAGGTGAGAGAGTACATTAGGATAAATTAACTAAAAGTTCAAAATACAGCCTTGGACATTTTTCTTTGAAATATGCTAAATATGCTCAAATACTTAATATTTGGTCTTGGACTTATATTTCAGGTGAGGGCAGCATAAGTATGAATTTAAACTAACATCTTCTCCTGATGTACTCTGACAGAGGCTGACCTCCCTTCCATCCAGCCCTTTGAAGGGCACCTTTCTGCAAAAGGAGAAAAAATGTGGTGCAGGTTCATTAAATTCCAAATGTAACTTATCTTATTTACATGAACACAGTAGTTCTGGGAGAGGAGAAGCTACACTGCATGGGAGCAAATGCGTCTTCCAGGGCAACCTGCCAATATGAGCACAAGGAACCCTAAGAGTCAAAACCTTGCCAGAGTATCCCACGCTGCCTCCATTGCTGTCCCTGCAAATAACAAGGACTGAATTTCAAGCAGAAAGTCATAACTGTAGCACAGAATATTTGCTTGCACCCCTAGGAGATCATGCCACTTGGTGATACTATTGATAACTATCTTTGTGCAGCACTTCAGTTTGCAACATTCCTCTGAATTTCCAGGAAATGTTTTCACCAGAATATTAAAAAAAAAATGAACAAAGGAGGGACATAAATGCCTTGTGTAAAGTTTTTGTTTCCTTTTTTCCAGTTAGATTTCAGGTGCTTTGTAAGAAGAAATAAGCAGTAAAGAAATGTTTGGTGAAAAAAATTTGCAGTGTATTGGAAGGAAGGATGTGGTTAAAGCAAATGCCTAGAAGGCAGCAGATAACAATTTTGTTCCCAGATCTGACACAAATGCTCTTTTTGACCTTTCACCAAAGTATTTCCTTGCTTTGGAACTAGTTTCTCTGTAAAATAGGGGTGATAACAGTGCTCAACTATTCTTTCTGACAATGGAACAGGGAAGTTTTTATTTATGCTTGTTGCAAGATTTGAGAACCTGAGAACAATTAAAACTGGATCAGTTTAGACATGCAGGTTTAAGTCTTTCCTTCAAATAAAACATTTAATTTATAGTACTAGGTTTATTTTATGCTAATTATGTGTATTATAAAAAAATCATCATCTGACAAGGATTTGCTCAGTCCTGCAAATAATTAGCTAACAACATTACTTGAAAATTCAATTTTCTTTTCGTATAGTCAACCAAAAATAAAAAAAAAAAAAAAACAGGAAAGGAAAAAGAGTAATAATTCTTGTATCTTATATATGACCAAGAAGTCCAATTTCCGATAGAAGATTGTAGCACTAATAGTGTGATCCTGATGGGCTGTTAGAGAGAATTAGAGGAAAACAAAGATGCTTTTTGCACCTTCTAAAATAACTTAGAGGAATGCTTTGATTGTTTTTTAGAATTAAGCACACATAAAAAGTGGCATTTCCCTATTTCTTTTCCAATGAGTTCTGGAGTGGAGAAATCCCCTGGGCAAGACTTTTAACTTGCTTTCCTTCTATTGTGGAGCAGAGAAGCGTTGCTGAGGCCTGCACAGTCTTCCTGCTTGTTTGAAGGAGGAGGAGGCTGTTTTCTACTGTGATTCAGCATCCACTGGACAAACTACCTCACATCTTTCTGGCTTTTTAATATGGGAGGTTTTAGCCCTTATCCTTGTAACCATGTCCCAAAACAGGTCACAGGCTTAGGAGTCTGGCCCAGCAATACCCACCCTTAACCGAAGCAATGTTTACTCATAACACTATGTAAATTATGAAATGTTGGTTGTGAAAACAATAGACATATTCAATCACCATGTCCCAGAACAAATGAGAGAAATATTCCAGAGCTCCTATCAGAGCTTAATAGGTATAATTTTGCTTGCGATATGGTAATACACAGCAGCTTTCCCTGGACGGCTGTGTAAAACAAAGAAGTGGTTGTCAGCCTTTCAGAATCAGATGTTAATGATATTTCATGTCTTTGTTGAGTCTGTGGAAAGCAGCTACTGCACCTAAAAGGGAAATGACTTCCATACCAACCTCCCCCAGCCAAAGTCGTTCAGATTGGGAAAACTGGATGAAGTCCATATTTATACTTCAGAAAGAGGTGTAAAAGAAGATTTCAAGACAGTATTGACTGAGCTGTCTCCCAGTCTCTATACCCAAAGTTATATCTTATCATTGTGATGAAAGTTTTTAGTTCAATGTCTTACAGTCTCTTTTCCCCCCTCCCTTCTTTTTCCCTTTTTTTTTTTTTTCTTCAAACATATACGAGGAAAGAATGTAATGTAAGCAAAACTCCAATGTGTTTCTGGCAAATGAGGAGTGTTTTCTACATCTCATATATTTTTGGAAGCATTTGAATCCAGAAGTAATACATCTTCCAAATCGGGAAGAAGGCTTTTTATTAGACTGATGCCTGCACAGAGCAGAGGAGGGCTGTCTGCCCCAGTGCTGCAGCAAGCAGGGGCTGATGCTTTGTCTGAGCTACTCCGGAAGATTGGAGCCAGTCGAAAGAAGGGTTTCTGCAGCTTTATTGCTGCAACTTCATTTTGCTCCACTACTGTATGTCCTCGCTTCTGCAAACTTTCTTTCATTTGTTTTAAGAAGAGGTCTTAATTCCAATGCAAAATCCATCCAGAAAGGAGGGCCCCTCAGCACTGTATTCCAGCTGGTGGGGATTAGCTCAGTCCTTTTACCGGATACGTATCATTTTAATCTTAAGCCTTTAGACACTGTACAACATACTATTAAGTCTGTTACCAAATAAAACACTAAAAGGCTGATTCACTAAGGGTTACACACCCTTTGCAGGGAAAAAGCTAACATTTACAAAGGGATAACTGCCAAAAATCACTTAAATTTCATGTCTTTCCTATTTATTAAATCCCACATACACCATGTGTACAGTAACTTCCTTGGGATATGCCCCTGGGAGAAGTACAAGTCAAAATAAAGGAGCAACTGCTCCCCTAAAATATGTCCCTGGCTCTAAAGAGTGATTTACATTGGTTCACATCAGAAAATCTGAAAAATTAAAGTTATGTTATTCCAGAATAAAATGAAACCTTCCAGAAAGTGTGAATCATGTACTCAACCATGATAACGAGTAATACATTTCCTACAGGAATTAGTGGTAAGGGTATGAACCCAGGGCATTAACAGACTAAGGGAGTCATTTGCTAATGATCTTGTGCCAGCAACTTTGACTGCAGTTTGTGACTCGGGTGCTTAAACTGCAGCAATATTGCAGCACTTGGTTGTTTAGGGAAATGTGGGGGACAGAGTCATTGGACCTTGAACCACTCACTTGTATTGTTAATAGCAAATGCAGATGCCTGACTTTGCTCCCCGTGGAGCTTCTTAAACCATGCTTTATCTGTCTGTCTGGGGTGAGACAAAAAAAATCTCTGATATTTATAACGTGCTTTGGATAAAGGGAGTGATCTAAATGCAAACTGTGATATCCAGTGTTTATTGGCTAGCCTGTTGTTCTGACACAGGCTCAGAAGCATCTCACCACAGTATTTCAGCCAGTCATTTGAAGTTAATCACTATAGTTCCTCGTACTAAATTAATACCTATGCTTAGGGTACCATCTCAGGGCATGAAGATCGTCTCAGGAGGTCATTAGGTGTGGCTCTGGCAACAGCACTGTGAATGAAACTGCACTGATAGTCTGTGCCCTGCTGTTTGGGTAATACAAATGATTTAAGTTTTCTTCCAGGGGATTGGGTTGTTATTGTTGTTTTCAGTAAGAAATAACTCATCTGTTTTGGAAAATACTGTTTAATGTATAATGGAATATTCCACTAGCACTGACAGGCAGAGCTGTGCCGTGCCAGCCAGCCAGCCCCGGGAGTGGCTGCAAATCAGGGAGCAGGCACCCCACTGAGGCTGGGTTCTGTGCCCCCCTCACTGTTATTTTCTACAGAAAAAACCCTGTTCTAGGGCATGTTGGTTAGAAAAATTAAAAACCTGAATGCATGCTATGACTGAGTTTTTTGTTATAGGATAAACCAGCATGGAATAATTCTATATAGAATTTGCAAAGTCTTTTTACATTCAAGATATTTGAGTAAGATAAATGGTAAAATCACCATATTCATTAAGCCCTGGGATAAAGTATTATTAGTCCTGCTGTGCAGATGTAGAAGTTGAACTAGAGGCAAAGATTTTTGTCTGGGAACTGAGGTAAAGATTTTTGTCTGGGAATCGAGGTAAAGATTTTTGTCTCAGACAGGTTTATAATTCAAAGTTTTTATTCAGTAGCCCTGTGCTTAGACCATTCAATTCTCCCTAGCTCCATTTTATTGCAAGGATCTTGGTGTCTTCATTAAAGACCTAGTTTGAGGGTTCATATGATTTTTGTTAAAATGTCAGTATTCATATATCAAAGAAAAATGTTTCAAGGCCATATATTGTGGGAGAAGTCTGGAAATAAAAAGTATCACTCATATGTAGCCTGAAGGCTCCCAGGACCACTAGACAATATAAAAAACAATGAAAACCAAAATGTGCTTGTTTATGTAACAGTCATGATTTTAAAGAGAATTTTGTGATTTTTAAGGGATCCAGCTCATGATTTTTCAGTACTTGGCCCTGACAATACTGCTAGCCTGCAGTGGAGGATTTACATCTGATGACCAAGTTCCCCTGTCGCTTCACATACAGTCAGTTTACTTTGGAGGATCATCAGACACAAACACTGTTACATGTTAACAGCACTGCCAAGCTCAAGGATTCAAAAAATCATGATCTAGTTTATTCTACATGGCAAAGCGATTAGTGAGAGAAAATGCAACAACAACAACAGCCCAACAAAGGCTCTCAATATTTGCTCCCTTTTCTCCTCTCTATGAGGCCTTCAGCAGCACCGTGGCTCAGTACCACCATCAGAACCACCCTATTTATCCTTAGGGATGAGAGGGATTTCTGACAATTAATGACAAAAATATGGGCCTTGCTCTGTAGTATCCATAAGCTGCTTTCAGGGAGAATGCAGTGGGAGACTTTTACAGACCAAGCTGGTCTGATCAGGCTTTGTTGCTGCAGAAATTGGAGGGGCAGCACCTGGGACCCCCATCCGTGCATTTACATTTGCAGAACACCATCAGGGGGAGCTCCGTCACAGACTTAGCGCCAGCCTTCCATAGCTGCCTCACCTGGAAAAACACCTCCACCTCCACCTCTTCCTATGAGCAGCAAACAAAGGCACCGAGAACATTATGGTACTTCCAGCATCGTCTTTATCACTACCGTTGAAACTGGCAGACAGTGTAGAGGTGAAAGTTTCCATATGACCAATGAAAAACAGAATGATCAATGTCAAAGTAAATGGGGTCAATCACATGGAGTTTCAGATAGAAGTTGTTGTGATTACTTGTGTGATTCTGCTGCTTTCTTTGATAGTCCCATTCAATTGCAGAGTCTTGCTGTAAGTTTTTGTGACCCTTAAATGAGGTGCCATCTTGAGAAAACCTTTCCCTTATCACCGAAATCTGTTTCTACAGAGGTCCTGCCTTGACTTTCTCAGGGAGCCATCCATCTAGCTGTAGCCCTTCTGCTCTGAAATGCCCTCTGTTGAATCCTATTGTGTGAGAGAATGGGCCAAGGAATGGCACCTAATGTGCATGTGATACATTGTGTGATCTAGGATGCAATATGGTGCACCAGTCACAGAGACTGCACTCAGATGTCTTCTTTTTTTTTCATATAAGAAGGAATGTTCTTATTTTTTAGAAAGTTAAGAATGTTTTGGTTTTTTTTTTTTTTGGTTTTTTTTTT
>VXAC01003236.1:787201-866040 GCA_013399225.1 Rhipidura dahli | reverse complement strand
AATTTCTGTGAAGTAGAGAACTTAGAGATTGTGACTTGAGCTCTCCCTGACCTGAAAATCTTCAATAAAGACTGAGGCATAGCATCTTTCTTAAGTCAGATACAATGGTGGATAACCATAAAATAAAGGGTTAGGATGATCTCCATTTCATCTATATGCAGGAATAAATCCCACATAGCTATGCAAGATGCTATGAGTAATGGAAAATGTTGAGTTTTTCTTAAGGATAACAAGGGAATAATTAGTTAAGGAAAAGAAAACTTTACCCTAAAACCCAAACAACAGTTTGGCACAGGAAACCCAAATTCGTTGCTAAGATTAATTCTGTTTAAGCTAAAAATTGCTTTCATTTTGAATTTGTCCCATTATTCTTATAGTTGAGAATATGGGAGAACCTTGGAATTAACTCTTCATACTTTTTTTTTTTTTCCATGCTGATTGAGGCACTTCTTAAGTGGTTTTAAAGCTTTGCAGAAAACTTCCTCCATTGCTCAAATTATGCTGTGAGTGAACCCTGATGAATTCATTCCCAAAGAAATAGATTCAAGTCATTGCTGTACTACTGCCAGCATCTGTAAAACTGCCTGGCAAAAAGCATGGAAACAGTTCATGCAACATTGCTCTGGCCATTTGTACAACAATGCCCACATTTAAAATAGTAACCTTATTTTCCTTTGTAACAGGACAAAGTAGAGGGAATAAAGTTACAATTGTGTGAATATTACCAGAACACCTTCTGAGAAACATATTTTTACCATGGTGAGGCTTTAAGAGTTTGGATGGTCTCCACTGTATTGATCCCAGGACATCAAGGTCCTATGTAAAAAATGAGTTTCCATGAGACTTTACAAGAAGATGGTTACTAGAACCATTTGTTTCTGTCCTTTCCAAAGTGTAAAAAGCAGCATAATCATTCTACCTGGTCTTTTTGCTGGGATGTGAACTTATTCCCTATGCTTCATATTGCTGATGTCTCCTCTTCTTTCTCTCTAGCCCATCACTACCTTCAGCATACTTTTTGAAAGACTAGATCATGAGGTCTTTGTGGCAGGGAATCTCTTTTCTCCATTTGTATTTCAACTGCTAAGAGAGCCCATGGATGCCACACAAAAGTGGTGATGAATATTACAAGACTACTAAAGTACTTTTTACATTGTGAAGGGAATGACATTTGCCTGCTTCTAATAAATCTTGAACCATTTATGGCAGCGTTAAATATGTTGCATTCCACCTAGAGAAGAACTGTTGCAGGAAGCATCTCCAGCCCAGCAGAAGTCCTGGTATTTCTCTCTTGAACTTTCTCTTTGCCTCATGCAGACAATAATGTACAATAAAAATGTTGCAAAATGGTGAAATCACAGTAAGCCAACCCAAACTACCAGAGCAAACAGACTTCTATTCCACTGAGGCCAGGACTCTCTGCAGCCTCAAGAATGGGACTGACTGCATTGAATGGGGTAGGAATTGGATCCTGGCTGCAGCTCTGATGCATACAATCATGTTCTTACATTAAACGTGCTGAAATCAGTCACTTCTTGGTACTTCAAACAGTTGTGTCTCAAGGCTACACCAAAGTCCAATGAGTTTATTTCTTCTGGACTAGAGATGACCAAGCACTCCTTAGAACGTTAGCTGCATTTGTCAACACAGAAATCCTCAGGACAAGGATATCTGAAATATTTGTCAAGTTATTTGTAAGATTTCAGGGTATGGGGGCTGGCAGTATGCTTAAAAGTAGAACAGAAAGCAGTGCCTTGACGCATCTTCTCTATGTGGAGGAGTATGTTGATTTATCCAGAAAAATTTCAGTATGCAACTATTTGGTTTTGTGCAATGCAGATCATCCTGGAGAGGCAACATCCAGACTGTTATGCATAACCTAGCATGCACAAGACCTTACTTGCCTACTTTGCTTTGAGGTTAAGGTAAGCATCAGAATAGATCAGAAGATGTTCCTGAGTTCAAATGTATATGGGACCTGAAAGGGAGCCAATCCTGATTCTTCTTGAAAGACATGAGGACCTCTCTGAAAACCACGGGAGCTTGAGTTGCAGGCTTGTCTGGAATACTTTTGGAGTCCATTCCTCACCACAACTGAAATAATGAGAAAGGACAGCAAAATAGGTGAACAGAGTTCAGTGTCATTGAACAGAGTTTTCTTTCTTGCTGTTGGAACCATGAATCACCAGAGAAGAAAGACAAAGGGAGTGACAGAGAGAACTGATGCAGTGAACAAGCCTTAGGACACGTGGCCTTCCTATGTCACTGACACAGACTGCTGAGTAGAAGTACACCAAAAAGTATTAAACAGGCAGTAGCTTACACGCTGACCCAGAAGCTGCAAGACATGAGAGAAGGATGTGATGATGGAAACTTCAGGGGCTGTGGTTGAGAGGTGAAAGTGACTCAAGCCGGATTAGGATGTGCAGTAAGAGACTTGAATACAGTAACCTCTTGAGATCTCCATCACTGATTGCTGTCAGTAAAGAATTTGTGGCCAGCAGAACTGGGAGAGCATTTTGGAAGGTGCATGATGCTCCTGCCTGATCTATTCCCTCAAAAATTGACCTCGGGGAGTATCTGCCTTAGGTCTTGCAAGGTCGGTATGACCATCTGTGAAAAAGGTCTGTAACAAAATTCAGTAGCTATTAGATACAACAAAAAAGCAAAATAACTTCCATACTTTCTGCCTCTGTCCAAAATACACTTGAGAGTTTTGAATAACATTTTCTATTCCACTTCCAGATTCTTCTAGGAGGACCTCTGAACTGCTTGATTATAATTGATTTGTTCCTTATACACACTGTGTTAAAGGGTTTAATGACTAAACAATCTCTAAGTTAATAGGAATCCCTGTTCCTCCAAGTTTATCCCTGTCCCTCCAACTTTTTTCCTGCTGCTGTCTGTTGCCCATCAAAAGTCTTGAATCCATGTTGATTTTGCTCTGCTTATGAAAAAGAAATGGAATATTTTGAAGGTAAAATTTAAAAAAGATGAGACATGGCAAGTGGAATCTCAGATTATTCATATCTTAATCACCAATACAGCCTTGGCAAGCAGAACTTCAGAATAACACAGAAGATGGGTTCAGGCTAGAATTTAACCCAGCTGCTGGCATAGGGTAAATTGAAGCTGAAGACACAAAACCAGAAAAATCATTATGACAAAATTTCTTCTTTGAGGAATGAGAGATGAACAAATACTACCAAAAAATGTGTGGTCAAAGTTGACCAAGAAGTGAGGTACTTACTTTGAGGGAAAAAAATTACATCAGCAGAATTCCTATAGAACTCTTTACTAAAATTGCTGTGATGTCAACACCACCCACCTTCCCCTGGGGGATTTCCACTCCACAGAATGGGCTGGAGGGTCCTTTTATATGTGCCCTTGTACTATGTACAATGATTCTGGTTTCTGTTGTACAAAGACCACAGTGTTTATTTCAAAAATGAGCCAGCCTTTGAGGTAGTTATGGGAGCAATTCTGCAAAACTATTTCAGAGGATAGATATTGATGCTTTTAGAAAGATCCTTTCAGTAGGTTTTGGAAGTATGGTCAGTGTTTTTAGGAACATAAGCAATTAATTCATTGAAAGCAGTGGCTAAATATCTTTATTTTTGTGGAATTTGACATGGGGTTTTTGTGGGATTCATAGCTGGTCTAAATCTCACTGAATGCAAATGGATTCCTTTTGCATATGATTTGCAAATAGCATAACTGCTATGTGCAGACATGCTTAAAAAATCGCTGCTACTAACATTCCTTCTAGAAAGTAAAAATCCCAAACAATTCCAACCACAGTTGTCTCATCAGTGTTAATTTAAAATTCAGAACTTTGTACAGATAGCAGAAAAATTGTTTCTAGGCATATTTTTGCAGACATAAATTTATAAACTTCTCTAACAACTCAAAGGCTTTCATTAATTTTAAATATTTTTTAAAAAAATGTTCATCAAATAATATGAAACAATATTGGTGAAAATTTGAAGGCTTTCAATCTGATACATGAGTAACATTTATTTTAATCTTTCCAATTGGATTTTAAAGAATTAGAATTTTCAGGAAATGCTTGCCAAGATCTGAATGTATTTTGCAGTTATTAATCCAATGAGTAAAGCTGCTTGTTTTATGTAAGAAAGTAAAGCTGCAAAACTTGGTCTTACTTCCACAGAACTACTTCTTCTAACTTCTTCTAATCTTAAAGACAATTACAGTTGTAATAAATATAATGAAACTTACCAGCAACCTTCTATGTCAGTAAAAATACATGTTCTTTGACCAAACCACCAGTCCCATTAATTTTTAACTTCAAATGTCAAATTAAGAGTGTATTGTGAGGTGGGAATAAAATGTTTTTCATGTAAAGATTATTTTTATACCACAAGGTTTACTGCTTGAATAAAAAACATTTCACAAAATGCAATTTCAAAGTTCTGTCTTCTTTATTCCTTGTGTGTGAAGCAAAAAGCCTGTATGCTTTTTCACTCCACTGTGCCCTCAGTAGGGGTAAATAAATCAAGAAAACTTTGAATGTCAGCAAATCTTTAGGGGAGATAGCTGTTGTATTCCATTTATTGGTAGGTGCAGGCAGTGGGATCCTAACTTCTAAAATTGTTTGACATGTGATTTTATGTGGCTGTCCTCTGTCTTTCAGAGAGGAGAATTCTTTGTCAGGGGAAAATAATTTGTCATGGGAGAGAGATGTCAAACATGCCTTTCTGAACATCATCATCATCATCGTCATCAGAAAGGTTTGATGTGTCATTGATTGAATTTATACGGGATTTTTGGGAAGTGAAGCATCTACTCTGCTATTCACCTGCCAAAGGTACAACAGCAGATGATCTCAGGTTGTGTAGGTCATGACTGGCAGAAAGCAACTTTCCGTAGTTCTTGGACTTTTGCAAGCATGTTTCTAACTTGTGGCAAAAAAAGTCCAGGGCCATGCAATACCAAGGACCCTGCTCATACTCAGAAATACTTTCATGAAAAATACTCCTAAAAATGCACTGGCATGAAATCTAAGACAAATGTCTGGAGGTAGATGGATAGAGGTGTTGATAAAGGTAGATTGCTAGAAGCCAGGTCTGGAATGATTTCGACGTTGCTTTAATTTCCTGCCCTGGCCTAAATAGTCTCTTCTTTTCATTTCTCTTCTTCTTTTGTCCCAAATATCCCACGTACATGGATTTTATATCAATGTACTTGGCTTTGGTGGCTTCAGCTCCCTGGTGGCTGTAAATTTTGTTCAAGATTTATGAGGTTGCAACTAAGATTAGAAACTGCATTTGAGAACAGCATATATCATGCAGAGATATGAATGGATTAATTTCTCAAGAAAATTAGATGGGTGAATTGAAAATGTTTACTTCTGCTATAGTAATAGAGAAAAGGGGTTGGTATACTCAGTCAAAATTATGGCCTCTGAATCAAATCTTTACTATATTTTTCAATACATGATAATTTTATCTGTCATCACTATCAAATAGCTGTAATGTTATTCACTTAACATCATTCAAGAAACAACTTAACTAAAGCCTCTGACAGAGAATTCATCTTCTGTTATTTCTCCAGCTGTATTTTCCTTCTTACAATCCCCAAAATGACTCTAGCACTGACTCCTCCTCCTAAATTACAATATCCAAACAATTTAAATTAGTATGTCATGAGATTGGAGTCGTTTTGTGTTTGACCTAATTATTAAAATTACTTTCTGAGAACTAATGGCATAATTACTCTTATAATTAGTAAAATAAAGAACCTGTAACTGCTCAGACTGGGAGCAGCTGATATGATCAAGCTTTAAATTGAAAAAATCCAAAATTTTCTTGCCCGTCGTCTGTAGCTCAGTGCATTTCAAAGGGAAGGCTGATACATGCCTGCAATGACTATGTTTAAACAACTAAATCTTGTCTCCACCTTAGCATTTGATTCATTACTCACTGATGAACCTTTGTCCCTACTTGCCTGTTACTGGGAAAACATACAGCAGTGTCTACTGCAGATACCAAAACATGCTTGCCGCGGCACCAGTGATACTGCCCCGCGATAAAACAGGAATGGGAGGCTGGGTGAAACTGAAAAAAGGGCTCGAGTTAGAGGCTGACCTTCCCAGGGTAAAGCTCTGCTAAGCTCACAGCCCAGCAGAGCCCTGGGGCAGCCACGCCAGGCATCGTTTCCACACCATTTCAGTTTGCTGTGGTGTAAAGCTGGCACCAGGGGGATCAGGAATCTTTGCTGACTATTCTTTTTCTTGCTCCTTTTTCCTTTCCCTTTCTGTACCATCAGAGGACTGCCCACCTTGCTGATGCTCAGTGGGACATTATTGAACGAAGACACCCTGGGATGCACCATTTGGAATATGATCTAAATACGTCGAGTGCACATCATGCCCTTTTGCACAATTTCCTTCCTGAGAGCATATATCCCTGGCATAATATATTTGGCTATTTTGGCTGTGGATGACACAGGCATGTTTGTCTCTCAGATTAGATAGACCTCCTGGGGAAAAGTACACATCCATATTACTTTCTGTATATGACCCCGGTTCTAGAAAACTTTCATGATTATTTGTAGTATAATGCAATCCATGGACTTTTTTATTATTGGATGAATGGTGGAACCCCCTTCTGCCTGGATTGCATTTCTAACCTTTTATTTTGTTAAGCAATCAGTCAGTGAGATGTTCATACCTCTTATTTTGATGCTAAAGATCTCGAAATTTTCAAGTGAATGGTATTATGTTTTACTGTAGTTTTCTCTTGATTTGCAGCCCCAAAATGTCAGAAAATGTATTTTTGAATCTTCAGTTATATTTCAGCAGGAAAGAACACCAAGCCATTGCATCAGTGTTCAATTAGAGTAAATGAAATAACTGTTCATAAACATTCTAGTGTGTTAATATTTTGGGCTCAATACTCATCATGAAAGCTATGTGCATCTTTGCTTTGAACACATGACCAGACAAATCCATAATGAATAACACAGAATTATGCTGTGACCTACAGAAGTATCCTACACATCTCAATTTGTTCATAAATGCAAAATGCAAAAAGGACATAAATGCATCAAACAAGAGAGGGAAAATACTTTAAATATACTTTGTTTTCTGTTAATAATACTGAAAATATTTTCCAGAAGGGTGTGTGTAATTCAAAATGGGCTTGGATCCTTCTAAATCCACAATACAGCTTTTTCTCCTGTAGCTGATTTCACTCAAACATAAAATGACTGACAAACAAGATGTTTTACCCACATTATAGTTTAAAGGAAGAATGAGTAACAACCGTACAAGTGAGTTGCTATTTTGCATTTTCTTTTAATACTGACATCTTGAATAAGACATGCATAGTTAAATGCATCTCAAAATTCAAATGATGAAGGAATAGTTACCCTAATTATTAATTAAAATACTTTCTACATCCAAAATATGCAACAGAAGATGTTGAGGCCTGCACCATCATAAACAGGGGTGAAATTCTCTTACACACAAAAGCTACGATGGGCTGCCATGACTCTGAGCAAAGATGAGAGTCTCCAAACTATACAAAGATACCAGTGTTTGAACAGATCAGACAGGGTAGGCTGTTCTCCAGCACAGAACAAGGCAATGACTGGAAGAATAATGAGGACACAAGCTGCTTGCCTTCTAAGGTTCTGTGTTGCCATCACAAGAGTAATCTGCCCAAAAGAACTATTTATGGTTAGTGCTAATGGGTCATCCTTTGCTATGAGGACTTGGGTCCTGACCATATGTTGCTACTAAAATTTACCCTTGGTGGTTTTTGTAAAGATGGAAAACTATGTGCACAAAGATATCTCCCTGAACTTTACCATTGAATTCCATTAACTCCGGCCTTTACTTTAAAATCTTTCCTCTCTGAGACGAAGACAGGCCATTTGTACACTGGCCTGAATGTAGCCTTTGTGTAGTTGATATATCTGCTGCATTTTCATTAATTCACTGGGTGTATGGCATATTTGAAATGAAAAACATGACTGAAATAAATGCTAAATTTCTACACAGAATGAGATTTGCATTTTTAGGAGCAAATTACTTTGGAGATATACCTGGAAAGAAGACCTTTGTTGCTGTTTTGCTTAACACCTTAAGCACATTTGGTTTTGCTGCATTAAGCTAAATTAAAGTCCTACATAATTCCATAATCATATAATGCAGTTGTAAACTTTTTAAAAAGTACCAGTTGTATTTCATGTTGTTGTATGCTGTTAAAAATGATCATTGTTATTAGGTGTTGGATTGTAACATATCACAGGGACTTCCATATGGCATTAGCTTATCAGAGACATGTACAAATGTTTTCAATAAGAAGGTAACCCTTTAAGGTAACCCTTAAAGTCAGGCATGGAAATAGAACTTAATAAGCAAAATAAAGCAAAGACTACAGCATTCTCGTTTTTTAAACAAAATCCAGGTAGCCTTTTCAAGAGGCCATCAAAGCTATAGGTACTCCTTTTTAAACTACCATTGAACTTTAGACTTTTAATTAAGATCAATCTCACTGATTGCAGTAATAAAGTGAAAGGAAGACAAACAGCACTTAAGTAACAGTGCTTCCGACTTCCAACTGGAGCAATAAATACATATAAATAGCAGATACTATGCACTGGTGTCTGATAATGCTTCAGACCTACTCCTTCAAGACCTTCAAGGGCTTGCTGTGCAGGTTAGGAAACCTGCCACTGTCCACCCTGTTCCATGCCATCTCCACTCTCCACTCCAGGCTATATGTGTCCAGGAATATGTACCTATATGAATAATATACATCAGGTTTTTCCCCCAAAGACTTGTGGGTTCAAGCTTTAAACAAGATTTAAGCAATTGTTATATTGCAGGCATGTAGAAACCATGTTTTTGAGGTTCACCAGTTATAAGAAGGATTAAGTGAGCTTTTATAACTGGGGTAATAATGTTTGTTTTACGTGGTCCTTTTACAGCATCTTTCCCTTGACAGCTGAACACTTCCAATGATTTAAAATGGATC
Organism: Rhipidura dahli; assembly: GCA_013399225.1. Lineage (NCBI taxonomy): Eukaryota > Metazoa > Chordata > Aves > Passeriformes > Rhipiduridae > Rhipidura > Rhipidura dahli. Next base: position 857,035 of record VXAC01003236.1, on the reverse strand, counting down.
CCATGTTTCCTCTCCTTCCTATCCTCTTTCATTTTCAACAAATAAGTCCCTTGTTGTTTCTGTTCCTGTTTCTCTCTGCATGTAAGGGAGTGGAAATGCTGTGTGCCTCAAACATGTCAGAAAAGTTCATGTCATCAAAAGGATTTTGACATTTTGATCCCAAGGAGACTGCATCTCCAGTCATGTCTTGCAGAAAGGAGGCCCATTGTCTGTGACCAGCTCCTGCACATCTCCCCACTCAGGGTATTCCTTCTGTTCCTCTAAAGCTGAATTTAGAACAGTTCATCTGGGAAATTACAGTCACAAGAAGGCGAGCTACCCTAGCTGCCCTGAGCCATTGAAAGGGAACATTTCAGTATCTTCCTCAACAATTCTTCAAGCTTCCCATGCATGTTATGTGCAAGAGAGGTATTATGGACCCTATTAAGTAGAAGAGAGGTAGTATGACCTCTGTGATGGCCAGATACAGCAGCTCCATTTGCTTCTAAGGGAGCAAAGAACTGTGCAGAGCTGCTGTTACTAGCAAAGTGTGGTAAGGATAGGTAGGCCAGGGAGAAGAGCCAGGGACAATTACTGACAGTTCTCCTTCAGGTGTTATTAATGAGAAATTAATTGGTGGCTTCGGGTACGGCACACTCTTTTTTCACCCAGTGAAATCTCTTGAGTAGATTACATTTTAAACTCAGTACCTTGAATCCTCTTCAGGGTATAGAATAGAATTTCAGAGGCTATTGAAACAGAGTTTGCTAGTTTTAAAAATATTCTGTTTTGTAATGACTAGGGAAGAAATCAACTGATTCCAAATGGAAAATGCATACAATTTTCCATTTGGAATGTTGTTTCAAATAATTTGGAATTATTCAGAGCATCAGAAAGACAACAAAGAGTTAAAAAGCCGGGAGATTTATCCACAAGTGAAAGATAATGAAAACCATAGAATATGGGCAGAGAGTAGGGCACAGTATTCCTCTCCCCATCCTGTGGACGTGAAAGACTGTAGGTAGCAAAGGCTGATGGTCTCACTGCTCCCCTTTCTCAACCAAATCAGAATGACTTTTTTTGTACTACTTCTTTCCTTCTCCAGTTTTGTCTAACAGCAACACAAGGAATTTTTCATGGGAGCTTATTGGTAACTTAGAGATCCATAGGGCTTGGAGAAGTGAAAGCTTCCAAATATGGCAGAGGAGATAGGATAGTTTGGTATCACTGTGAATGCTTCCTGAGCATTCTTATCAAATACAGCCTGACAGGTCTCATAAGCTGCAGCACACCAGGCACCAGAATTGTTATCATGTAGTTCTGAAACAGAGAGAAACCAAGCTCTCTTACTGTACATTTTCCCTTTTGAGTTTCTGATTAGTTTTGCATGTAGAAAAACACGTTAAAAAAAAGAGAATATAATTAATTATAGATTTATTTAACCAACACTTACTATTATTGCATAGACAGATTAGATATTTTTGCATAGACAGGACACTTCCACCTCAATATTCAAGCTGTGTTAAATGCACAGTTTACTTCCAGTACTTCAAAATCTGCTGACAACTGAGTGTTTAAGGTGTACCCTTGTCACTCATACAGATGGAGTTTTGCATTAGCCATGATGTATTTAAAAAAGCATAGGCGGCTCTGATTCTGCTCAACTTTGCCAGGAACTGAAGGTTTGGACATATGAGCTTTCCTCCCTATCCGTGTGGAGAGCAAATCCCATCTTCCCAATGGAAGGATCAGGCAAAAATTCCATAAGCACAGGCTCACGTATACCCTGTGCAAAAATAATCCACAGAGAGGGCTGTTTGGCTCTTGCTGCATTCTTAGCTGGTCAATCACAATAGCGCCAAAGATTTCTTGCCAACTCTCACACACTTCTCTGACACAGTTTCTTTCACATCCTTGCTCATTTTCCTCTTATCTTCTATCTAAAAAACCTTAAGGAAAGTCACAGAGGGGAAAAAAAACTCTCTGTATTTATTCAAATAACATTAACTCAAGGGTGTAAAATGCCAAGTCTGGGCTGCAGCTTCAACAAGGCAAAGGGCTATTTAAGACAGCTGGGAAAGCCTCAGCAGTTCTTCAATTCAGTTCCCCCTGTCTTACAGTGTCCCTTCCAAACTGACTGTGATTCACCCCTCATTTTCTAGCTCTTCAGAAGTCCTCTGCCACAGTACCAGAGGATCATGGAGAGGTCTATAAAAACATGTATTTTAAACATATTTTCATGGACTTGTTTATTCATATTTTACCATTATTCAAAGTAGCAGCTAAATTATCCTTGACTATTTTCCATTTTGTAATCACTCCATGCTTTGCAGACTCTGTGAGCTTGACAGAAAAAGGCATCACTTCAGAAAGTTTCTCCTATTGATTTGAGACTGGATTGCCTTTATTTGGTTTTCTATTACATCAGAAAGGGTCCTTTGAAGTCTGTGCAAACCTGATTTACGCTGGTATGAGAGCCCTTGGGAGCCATCTCTGATGATCAGAACCCTTCCTCCTGCCCCTTGCAAGTGCCAGTGGTCCAACCTCAGGTATTTGTCTACCTTGGCCATCCTTCTCCTCAGACTGAAAGCTCAGCTCAGGTATGGGGTTTCATGTGACTGTGGTGTGTCCACTGAGCTGCATTCCAGGGCAGTTGAGTGCTTCCATACAACGATGATGAGGATAGAAAGGGTGGGTCCCAAAGATCAGATCATCGCAGACTCTAAACAATGCACACAAGGCTCTCAAGGCCCCAACCCATGCATAAACTCTTGCTTCTGGAACAAATGACCCCTTCAGGGAATGATGCAGTGGAGGAGGGATATGAAGTGTGCAGGGTCTGGGCTGGCTGGGACATGGGCTTGTAATAAAGATGCTTTTGCAACATTAATATATGCCTGTTTTCTTGCCAGCTTTGCAGAGTGCCAAAATTTGGCCCTAAACATTTAATGAAACCATTGAGATTTAGAATCAGAAAAAGCAGAAAAGAAAATAGGAAAGTGAGGAGGGAAGAGGAAGAGAGAAAACTGTACAAAAGGCATCTGATTAAACTGGTGATAATTACTGATATTGTTCCTCTCTGAGCCAGGATCACACTTCAAAATAAAAAGTGGAAGATAATTTTTTTAATAATTTTAATCAGCTTCCTTTTCATGAAGGATCAGAGAACACTAATAGGCAGTTTTCCAAAAGACAGATGATTTGTAACACCATCAACTCAATAACTGAAACAGGAGACCTATTCTCTCTTCCATTTGTCTAAAGTAACAGATTCCTCCATTGGACGAACAATAGAGGGAGATTGAAAAGCCTTGATTTGACCTAAATGAAATATATTCTTTCCTAGCAGATGCTTTATCCTGTAGTTTATTTTTCTCTCTCCCTGCAATGAGCCTTACAACCATGTTGTCCTGTTTGTTTTCAGTCTTTGTTCCCATTCCTGATACCAGGTTGAAGCCTGGCTGGATTAAGCAGTTCAGGGTATTATCCGAGAGGAATTTGATCGAGTTTCCTTGGCAACAGGAGCCACAAGAAGCTCAGTAAAGCACATTTTTGAGTGAGGCTTTTTGTTTTCCCTTTAACCATTCTTGATGTGCATCAAAGAGGGACGGGCTGATTAGGTTCAGATTAATCAGGTAAACGGTGGTGAAAGGAAAGGGATAATATTTGGCTCAGTTCTGAATTTGCCAAATAATGTGAAGCTGTCACTGCTGTTAGCATCCCTGCTGTTTGCCTAGAAAGTATCAATAATCTTTATACCTAACAAGATTTGAAAAATGAGTAATTACAGTAATTACATGTTCCACATGATTTGATTTAACTTTTATATAGGAGCTAATGCCTCCTACTTTTAAAGGCTACATGACTTATTTTAGGGGGCCTTTCTCTATGATTGCTTCCTGCCACTGTTTTCTGTTATTGAGAAAAGCCACTGTAAAAGTAATGCCATTGCAGATGTGCTACCAGCTTGGAGTAAACATGGTACTCTAAATCATGCATAGTACAATAAATCATATTCCTGCCATTATGTTAATGCTTTTCAAATCTTTGCATTTGTTTTTCTCCAGAGTTGTAGGAAACCCAGTAGAAAGCAATGTTGTGAAATCCTGAAGAATTTCATTGTTGGTAGAGCTGCTTGAGAAATTATGCTCCTCCTCTTTCAGAATAACTCAGTACGAAAGAAAACATTAATTTGTTTAAATTTTGTTTTATAAAAGTTTTCATTCAGAACCTAAATGTTCAGTTTTCTCATTGAAAGTACCAAAATGGAATTTTTTTTTTTCTTTCACCTCATCTTTCAATTCAAACACCTTGGAAAAAGCCCTGAACAACTAAACTCACCCCCACCCCCCCCAAAAAAAAAAAAATCCCAAGGTACTAAAATCCTCAAAATGATCAACCAAAGGTAGTTTCTGTTTGTTACAAGGGTTCCCTCTCTCTCTTTCTGCTACTGCCATCCCAGTAATTTCTCTGGTTTCTGCTACAGCAAATTTTGGAAAATGTTGTTTTTCTAGTTGCTGAATGCAGTTTGGAAAACTAGTTGTTATTCTCCTCTTTCAGCCATATGCAATTTTTTTTTCCAGATTTCAAAAGATAATCTTTTTTTTGTTTGTTTTGGTTGGGGGGGTATTTGTAATTGAAAACTTTATGGAACAAAATCCTTTTGTGTAAACTTTCCATCACTGGTGTCAGACAGAGGCAGGGGTTCTTTTGTTTATCTTAAAAGCATGAGCAAAATTTCATCCATCTTTCTAGAGGATCTAATGGTTTATGAGCCGAACTAAAATAAAATAATGAACCACCACAGCTTTTCCTTTAAATCCTCATCTGAACTATTTTACTTGACACTGAGGCAAAATTCTGGCTTTGCAGTCTGTGCTTTTCTATCTCGGAATGCAAGGCCTGGGACAAAACGCCTGTTTCTTCTTGGCTCCTCCATGAAATAATGACTGTTTTCACTCAGTTTGAATTCTTTAGCATTCGAGGAATCTTACTAATATTATTCTGTTATAAAACTGGGAATGCTGGGGAATGGGTTAAGTGTCTTGTGCCTTGTGGAGCGTCCCACCACTGACTGCGCTTCCCAGAACATGCTGCTTCCTGGCGTTGTCACTCCTGCTATGGACATGGAGAGATGATCTTCCTGATTATTAGCAGAGGCTGCACAATGTATTTTGTGTGTGTCTAATAATAGTAGGCAATTGCTGTTATATAATTTTTAGTTTTCTAGAGATCATTTATCCAGATGCAAAAAATGGCTTATTTTGTATTTGCTGAGACATAGCTCAGTTGTAGCTCATTCAGCAGTAGAGATCACTTAGATGATGCCCAGATGCCTATTTTTATAGCAAATGTTTTTATTACATTTCAGATCCCTGTCCTAGGAGTTTTTGCTGGACTTAAAAACTGATCTGCCTCAGGTCAGAGCCTGATATATCCTATTAAGGACACTCGGCTAAAAAGAATACTTCTCGCTGACACAGAGGCTTAACAGATTAATGAATTAGTCTGTAATACCTTCTCCTTCTAAGGGCTGGTTCAAGTTCTGCTGCTGTTACTTTGATTAGCACTATCTCCTCTGGTGCTGAGCCAGGCAATTCTGTATATTGACTGTGCTGGCATTTCTCACTGCTGTGAGAGAAGCAGAGAAAGAATCCTGCCCTATGAAGTTTGCATCGATCCAGAAGTAAAATTGTAAACATAACCAAAAGAGCTGTATTCTGGAAGGAAAAATGGGGTTGTTAATGGTGTGGAACAACTGATGTTGCATCCAGCCCATCCTTCTTCCTTTAAATATATAACATTGTTAGTGTAAGTAGTTGAATACACTTTATATCAGCAATAATCCTTCGAAAGTTGGTCATTTCATGGCATTATTGATATTACAATCCACAGTAGTTTATGTTGTTAACTGCCCTCTGTTTACCTCAGGTTGTTAATCAGAGAGCCAGCCATTAAGTCCTGGCAACACATGATTTCTCTAGGATTATTGCTAACATTTCTGCTGCAGTCAGGAGGGTTTTCTGCCTTAGCTCAGCAATGAGGAAGTCTGTAGCTGATCAAATGTGCTCTTGCATGCAACTGTCACTGCAGCTGAAGGGTATTAATATGAAAAGCAAAATCTATTAAAGAAAACNCTCTGATTATGACTGACCTACTCAAGATTATAAATGGCAAGCTGGGCAATATAATATCCCATTCTGCCTCACTTGAATTGTCATCTTTAATTAAAGAAATTCTCTGACCCACATGACATTTCTCAGCAAAATGTCTCTCAGAGTCTTGGGGAAGGGAGGAAGACTGGGAGCAGTGTTTTGGCTGTCTATTTGCTGTTTTCTCCATAGAGATTTAAGTGGTCAGTGTTACAGCATTTAGAGATTGGCCCAAGGAATTCTCTTGTGCATTAGCTGATCCTAGCTCCAGTGCCAGGGTTTTGTGAATGCTTTAAGCACACTCCCACTAAGCAGGCAGTCTGTGTCCTGAACTGTCACTCTGAAGAACAGTCATTCTAGTCCTGAAATCAGGATGTTATTGAGAGATTTTGTATTTAGTTGCTGGGATGTAACCTACTGTTGTCCCCATTTTGCAGATGAATTTTGGGGCATAATAACCACCATTCAGTAAAATAATTCAGAATCACAGAATCACAGAATATGCTAAGTTAGAAGGGACCACAAGAATCATCAAGTCCAACTCCTGGCTCTGCACAGCACCATCCCCAGGAGTCACAACTGTGGCTGAAAGCATTGTCCAAACACTTCTTGAGCTCTGTCAGGCTGGTGCTGTGACCACTCCTTGGGAAGCTGTTCCAGTGCCCAACCACCCTCTGAGTGAGGGACCTTTTCCTAATATCCAACATAAGCCTCCCCTGACACAACTTCAGGCCCTTGCCTCAGGTCCTGTCACTGGTCACCAGGCAGAGAAGAGATCAGTGTCTACCCCTCTTTTTCCCCTCATGAGGAAGTCTTTTTCCATGCCTGGAGCTCTGTTAAGCAATATATCAGGAGCAACAAACTTAGTAGTGTTTTTAGGGAAACCCTGTCATAATGTGTGGAGACACATCAAAGATCTTAGACGTATAAAGTTTCAGGTAGAAATGCTGTAATGAGTGTGAGTGTGCTCCTGGTGATTGGTTACCTCCTGTCAGAGACTTTTTGAAGCCCGCAGAAGAAAAATCTCTGTACTGCAGTCCTCTGTGGAGATTGCAATGCTGGATATGCTCAGAACAAGCCTTTCTTATTCATGTTGTGTAAGGCTGCGGTGGTTCCTGCTGTCACATCCATGAATCAGTGACTGGATAAGACATCTGCAGCTTTGGTTCCCTGGAGCCCAGTCGGCCTGAGGGGCCCTCCAGACACATCACCCATTACTCTATTTTCCATAGCAAGGCTGCCCTCAGAGCAGGTGAAGTAGAGTCCACCCCTCATGCAGAACATCAGCCACTCTATAGGAATGCATTAGATATGAGCATTCACAAAACAAATCATGGAGATGTAATGAACTTTCCCTGGGTGCCCTCTTACCTCTGAATTCTTCTATTTCTTTACTATTAATTAAGACAGTTAAAAAACCCCAAAGCCAAAACCCCCAATTGCATCTGCATTAAACATGGACTCTTCCATTGCAGCAGTCAACCCATGTCACTAAAATTTTCTTACAGAAATTCAAGTCACAATCTGAAAGAAGATGATGAAAAACAGCAGAATATGACTGCTCTCTGAAGTAAAACACTCCACTGAGAAGAACCTTGGTTTATTCCCAGAAGTGCTGTAAATGATGACAGTGTAAGGTCATATACTTTGCTTGCTTGGAGGAAGACATGACTGTATTTTAAGAGCATGAAGCTTTGGTCTAACTTTGCTCCAGCAGAAGTCAAATCACACTTATATTTTTGACATGCAAGGATGAGCAAGGGATGGGAACATCTGTCATATCCTCATATGACAGGCTGAAGGAGCTGAGACTGTACAGCACTGAGAAAAGAAGGCTCAGGGGATGTTACCAATGTGTATGAAGACTTAAGAGGGAATGGAGGTAGGCTGAAGATGGAGCCAAACTCTTTTCAGTGATGCTCTGTGACAGGACAAGAAGTAAATTGGCATGGATGAAAAAACCAAGAAACTGCTTTTAAATTAAATAAAAAAGCTTTTTCTGTGTGGGTGGTTGAACACAGGAAAAGGTTGATTGTAAAGTTACTCAGAAAGCATCTGGGGATTGTCTGTGAGAACCCTGCTCTAGCTGACACTAGTCTGAGCAGGAGTGTTAAATTAAATGATCTCCCAAAGTACTTAACCAGACTCAAAGATTCTATAATTCTATCGTCTAAAATTATGATTCTAGGATACAAGTTCATATTTCCAAATATTTTACACATTCATACTTTGGTATATTGCAGTAAACCACATGCAGATAGACTTTTGTTTTCCAAAGAGGACTCTCAATGTTTATGTATTCATAGGTGCTTTATTTACAGTTACATTTTATTTAGCTATTACACACTTTTATATAGACCTGCAAATTTTTAGAAATATCTAAATGTACAAAAACTCAACATAAAATTAACCTTAGCTAAGAAAAAAGTTCCATAAAATTTTGATGTGTTTCTCTCACCAGCCCTTTAAAACCAGATTTTCAAATAAACAAAACATTGTGTTCCCCTTCTAAGGAACCATCCTTTTATGCTTCACCTGCTTTTTTTCTTCATCATCTTCTTTTTTCACCTTGACCTTCATCTCACTTCATCCAAGAGCTTTGACTATCATAACCTACATTTTCCTGACACACCTTTAAGTATTTCCTTCTTGACTGGGCTATTGCATTTCTGCATTTTTAGACTGTACTGAAAAAATTGGGATTTTAGCAGGCAATATTTAATCACTACAGGATTAGAGGAAAAAGGGAACACAGTATTTAGCTTCCAGAACTAAATAGTGGCAGGAGACCAAATTAATGTCCTGGCACACGTTTCGAGAGGGCAAAAGTGATCACCATTCTCTCTCCTATGTGAAAAGAGCAACTACAATGCAGAGCCCATGTGGAAAAAGCCTCTATCTGTGCTTTGCCTTCTGCTGCTGCCAGTCCTGGGGGCTGTGTGGATCTCAGGGGTTTTGACATTGCATCTTCTCTTTACCTGGGAACACATACAACTCTCTAACAGCCTGTGCAGAGTGAGAAAGGTTTGATGAGGTTGTTTTATTTTTTTCTTGTCCTTGTTTTATTTTTCCTTCCTTTTATAGTCAGGGGCAGTAAAACCTTGAATTAAAAAACAGCTCTGAAAGGCAGCTGTATAGGGTATTGATGATGAGGCTTAATTCATCTGTACTATTAATCTTACCTGTTTTCATAGGGTTTTAGAACACAAAACATCTTGCTTCACAGCTGGATTGGTTTCCTTCTATATTATAGTTGTAGTTCAACACTTTTACTCATTTATATTTCTAGTTTCTGTGATCTAGTTTCTGTTCATCTCACTCACCTGTTGTGGAGATAGCCATATTTGTTTTCTATCCTACCACAGTCTACTTCCCTTGTGTTGCTTAATACAGTTCTCCATCTTGTCATCATATTCCCTGTCTTCTGCCATGAGTATTTGAATGGTCTTTACTTTTCATCGGTCTCAAACCCATCAACTAGAAAGGGAAGGTGTTGACAGCATTTTCAGTTATTCTCTTAAAGAACATTAAATCTTTTCATAAGCTGATCTGCTTCAAAAGCAGGCTGTTGGAAAACAAGCTATTACACATCTAGAACTTGGCTTTAATTTTCTTTCCACCATTTTTCTGGTTAAGTCATTCTCTTCATTAATGCACTCAAATAAAATTGGAAATAAAATAAATGACACTGTAGATAAAAATCACTGCTATAGATCTCATCTGTTCTCCAAAAGGATCATTCAGTAAATGGTGATTTTTATTTTACTTTCCTGCTAATTTTAGAAAAAACACCTACTAAAAGTTTCTAAAACACTGTTGAAATATATGCTCATTCATAAACTGAAATATAAAACATCAGCAGATTTTATGTTTGGTATTCATGTTTTGAATCTTCAATATATGTCTGAAAGGCACAGACCATCAAACATAGGCCCTTTGGAAATTAGGGATATTGTCAGTACAATTCTCCTTTTCAAGGATCTGTTCTGCCAAGCTCAGTTCATCTGATATTTATCTGCTTTTACTCCTGCACATTTCTGTTCCCTCCATTCCTGTAATTTCCAAGTTATATACATCTCAAATCTTTCATTGTCTTGGTTTCAGAAAATGTTTAAGGCCAAGATTAGCCTCCTCAGTCAAAGGTTGTTCAGACATGTTCAGAAGTTATCTCTGCAAGTGTGTTTTAAAGCAAGAATTTTTGTTAATGAGCACTCTGGTGTTTGCTGCCTGGTACAATGTGTCATATGCTTCTCTCAGTGCCAGGCCAGGTCCATATATATTCTTATGCTCCCAGTACCAGTTCACCCAACCATCATATTCTAAAATTTATTTCTGCTCCATCACAGTTCTTACAGTTCCTCACCTTTAAACTCTGGAGACATTTTCAGCAAATTGAAGTAAAGGCAAGTTTGGACAAATTATTTTATCTCCTCTTTTGCCTCAGTTTAATTATGTCTGGTATTAGATAGAAGATGTTCAGAACAGGGTGGTCTTTTTGTACATTCCTTTACAGTTTCAGTTTCTCAGAAAAGCTGTGATGATTCCTTTCCCTTTTTATTCAGTTTTGCTGTTTTAAAACTGGATATGAGTATTGCTTGCTATTTTTCGTATGGGTTGAAGTTATATAAGAGTTGAAATGTTGACCTTATTGGCAACCTGGAGACACAGTAGGGTGTCTCCTCTGGCAGCAATGGAAGGATACAGGCTCTTTAGGAAGGACAGGCAGGGGAGGTAAGAAGGTGTGTCACCCTTTATGTCAGTGACCAGCTGGAGTGCATGGAGCTCCATTTGGGAATGGATGAGATTATATGGGTCAGGATTAAAGGAAAAGCAAGGACAGGTGACATTATAGTGGGATCTGCTATAGTCCACACAACCAGGAAGACCAAATAGATGAGGCCCTACAGAAACAGGTGGGAGCAGCCTCATGTTCACAAGCCCAGAGCTTCGTGGGGAACTTCAGTCGCCCAATATCTGTTGGAGGAGCTATACAGGAGGTTCCTGGAATGCATTGATGGTAACTTCCTTCTCCAAGGGATAGAGGAGCCAGGAAGGAGAAGTGCTATGCTGCACCTTGTTCTCACCATTAAGGAGGAGCTGGTGGGGAATGTGAACATCAAGGGCAGCTTGGACTGCATTGATAACAAAATGGTGGAGCTCAAGATCCTTAGGGCAGCAACAAGGATGCACAATGGGCTCACTGCCCTGGACTTCAGCAGAGCAGACTTTGGACTCTTTGGTGATATGCTTGGTAGAGTAGCATGGGATAGAGCCCTGGAGGGAAGAGGGGCCCTAAGAAGCTGGTAAATATTTAAGGGCCTCCTCGTCCAAGCTCAGGAGTGGCACAGCACAACAAAGATAAAGTCAGGATGCCTGTATGGATGAAGAAGGAATTTTTGGACAAATTGAAGCCTACAGAAACTGTAAGGAAGGACCTATATCTTTGGAGAAATACAGACCAATTGCCCAAGCAGTCAGGAATCAGGCTAAGAAAGTTAAAGCTCTGATAGAATTATATCTGGCCAGGGACAACAAGGCTAGCACTAAGGCTTCTATAAGTAAACCAGCTTTAAAACAAAGACTTCTTCTTTCATCATAAGGAAAGTGGAGGAATGGTTACCTGGGATATGGAGAAGGTGAGGTTCTCAATGACTTTTTTGCCTTGGTCTTCACCAGAAAGTGAAGTCACACCATCCAAGTAGCAGAAGCAAAGGCAGGGACTGATAGGATGGAGAACCACTCCCACTGTAGGAGATCAAGTTTGAGACCATCTAAGGAGCCTGCAGCTGTGTAAGTCTATGAGACATGGACTTGCCACAACACCCTTTGTCTGTCTGTTCCAATGCCTGACTCTCTTCATGGGGAAAAAGCTTTTTCTTATATCCAGCCTGAACCTGTTCAGCTTCAGTTCATGCCTGCTCTCTCATCTTCCACCTGTTCAGCCCTGTGAAAAGTCTGGTTTCACTTTCTTGGTAATGTCCCTGCAGGCACTGGAGGATACTATTAAGCCCATCCCAAAGCTATGCCCTCTCCAGGCTGCAGCAGCTCAGCTTGCTCAGCCTCTCCTCAGAGGGCAAGTGTTCCCACCCTGAATATCTTGGTGGTCCTTTGCTGAAGTCATTTCAACATCCTCATGTCTTAATCAAAATTGCTGTTTTTGTTCTCAAGTTTTGGGTACCTTTTTGGCTTCCCATCTTCTTCTTAGGACAGCAGGAAAAAGAATAGCACAGGTGAAAGGCTGTAACCTCATGTCCTCCCTCCTGCTATCACTGCACACGTCTTCCACTCATTTGTGTTGTGTCCCCACCGAAGTACAGGCCTTCATGTCTTCATGGAAATGCCATGTTTCTCCACATTTATTGGTCTGCTCAGTGTCAGGTACCACCTTGGATATCAATATATGCCATTCACTATAGTTTCTTCTGGTGCTTTCCCACACAGATATTTCCATTCTCACTTCATTCATACCAGAGTTTGTATTTCCATCACAGAGCTCTATGTTATGAGCCTTGGGATAGATATCACCCAGGAAATAAGCAAAAAAAGGGACAATTTCTTAGATAGTCCACAAAATGTAGGGAAGAACAGACTTGTGTCTTGTTTGTATGTATGAGACCTTGATTCCCCTTTTTGTCTTGATGCTTGTAGTGTTGAAGCTTCCCCCTTGGAAATAATGGAGGACTGCCTCCTAGCTCATGACCTGTCCACTGAGTGCAGAAGATTGAACCAAATTCATGGCATTGATGGGACTGCAGAAAGGATGGGATACAATAAAACATTCATGTTTTATGGGTTCCACTCAGTTTAAGAAAGGGCATGACCTTGAGGTTAATTTTTTGAAAGAAATGGGAATCTGAGCCTCTTCATAGAGACTCCAAACTGCTCTGCTTATCAGTCTTTTCCATGCAGTTTGTAGGATTCATTAATTTACTCTCTGACTTCTTCACTGTAAGTGAAAAAGCAATTCCTTAATAATATTGACTTTAAATATGATCATATGGAAAAACAGATAGAATAGTTCTAATTTAGTAATTATTTTGCTACATATCTGTTAGATTTCTTTTTTCTTTCTCTTTGCTTTGACTTTTTTCTTCCTCATACTGATCCAGGCAGAAACAAGCTGAAAGTCTGAGCTCACGAGGCATCAGTTCCTATTTTGCTGATCTGAATTTGGATAATTTTCAAAACTGTGGCTGTTTACGTAAAGTGAACTTTTAATCCATTTCATTTTAATTTGGTGTTATTGTGTGTCATCTTCCTGATTTTGAGACTGTTTCCAATGTTCATGATAAAGTGAATTTGCCTGATGGAAATACTGGGAAATTTTCATTCTGTTTTCAATTAGAGATAAACAGGAATAAAACCTCTGTATCTCAACATTTCTGAATTTTGAGGAAACTTAAATCAGAGCCAAAGTCTGAAACTCCTTCTTTTTACAAACTTTACTGTGTAAGTCTTATAGCCTGCTTTTCAAAGTGATGATTTTCAGAGCGATTCCTATCAGATTTTTCCCCTGAAAAGTGAGGGTAGATTTTTTTTTAAATTATATTGTATTAAAGTTTTGATTAGGAAGTCATCACTCAGAGAGAGCTTCTAAGTAAGTAGTGTAAGTAACAGCAGAATTAATTGCCAGAATTTTTAGAAGAATGAAGTGTGTGAAAAGTAGTTAGTTGTGTTCATTGTCACATCTACACTCTGCAAAAAATATAGATTCCTTTTCATCATACTCAGCAGTAGATAAGGGTTAATGTACTGGAAAAGATACAGGTACAATTTCTCCTTTAGATTAATTGTAACTATGTTGAAATAGGTGAGCCAGTTCTGAAGAGGTCAATCAGAAACTGAAAATCAAGATCAGATACAGAGAACATTTTCCAGTCTAGTATGAGAACATGAGAACATTGTTTCCACAGAATTCTATTTGATCTGCCCACCAGCATACACAAGACTGCCTTTCACATTTGTCTATAGACTTTCCCTACTAGAAAAACAAGTGGAAACCGTGTGACAGAATTGTTTCCAGAGCACACAAATAGACACCTAAATAAAGAAGAAAAAATTTTCAGGGTACAACTATCCTACAAAAATTAGGAATTATGCTATGGATTTTTGAGTGTTGTCTCCCAGTGTGCAAGTTATTGCCTGACTGCTCACATATAAGCTCTACAGTACTCTTGTAACCTTAGAGGTACCGGAAGAAAACACTCATATCCTACCATGCTTCTCTTTCTGAAATTGTAAGGAAAAATGATTATTAGAGAAATGGCTACACTTGTTCCATGCCAACTCAAATTCTGTGGAATTTAAAATTTTGTAATTTTTCAGGCCTGGTCAAATCAAAGGTTATGCAAATTAAACCCCATGTCTACTTTCAGAAATCAGAGCAAGAGGTGGGAAATTTTTTCCTGTGTTATGCCCAAAACTTACTGTTCTTAAACCTGTGAAATTTGATTGCAGCTGAAGATATTGCCTGTAAAATCTTCATCTTCCTTCTTTTCTAAAGTGTTTCATGTCAGAGGAACGGTTGATAGATAGTGTCCCTCAGACAAGGAGGTCATTTTGGGGCACAAACTCATTAACATACTAAAAAGAGCTTTAAATGAGTTTCGAAAGCCCACAGGGCAAAAGTCCAAAGGCAAATTAAAACCCAAACAGCAGCAACAGCAATTATTGATCTAGTCATTTGTATGGAATCTGAAGATGAGCAGAAATCAGACGTGCTGCTGAAGAGACAAGAATGAAAATAACAGGGCAAACTGCCGAGAGAATCTATGCACAAGATGCAAGGATTCAGTGGCTTGAAGATTCAAACAACGATGACATAAAGAGTGGCAGATGATGAATCATAACATCAAATTACAATGCTGGTTGCAGAAGAGCACAGCTTGTATGTAAGTCAAGAGAGGGAAAAAAAGTAATAGGTGCTACTATATACATCAAAGGTAGTCCCAGAGACTGAATTGTATGGTCATTTAAGGTTTTTCCAGCTATATTATTTTTTGGATTTTGTGCTTCTGTAAGTTCACTTGAGCCATTAGAATTTGGTGAAAGAATAACTTCATATGCTTTTTATATTTAACAGTGTGAACCTTTCTCTTTTTTTTTAATTGGGGAAAATTCTCCAAATAATTTCATCAACCCCATGAAATAAACAACCAAGCTGTTTTGATGTGGCCCAGTAGAGGGCAATGACACCTATAAACAACAGCTGTGTTGGTACACCCTGAAAAAACCCTCTTAAAGTTATAGTGAGAATAATCACACCACCCCCACCTTCACCTTTCAGACATTGGGTTAATGAGGCAGAACTCCAGTTCATACATATTATCCCAAGGGAACATGTTACTGTATATTTTCCTTTTGGATGTACAGCTGCAGTACTAAGTCAGGCATAATTTACATATATGATAGGTGGTAATTAGGCCTAGGAGCCTCAATGAGCCCATATACTGTGGATAACTGGTTTAGCTTGAATAAGATGAGCTTGAAACATTACATGAATATCACTTCTACGATTGAAAACATTATAAATATTGCGTATTGCTGGAAATGTTGTCCTGTGACTGAGCTTGTGGCAGCCTCCATCATATAATTCTCTGAAGTGAAAATTTATTTTCCTCTGAAGATGCTCTGAGAGACTTGTGCTTGCTTAGCCTGGAAAAGAGAAGGCTCCAAGAAGACTTTATAGCACTTTCCAGTACCTTAAAGTGCTTACACGAAGGCTAGAGAGGGATATTTGACAAGGGTAGGCAGTGATTGGACAAGGGGTAATGGCTTCAAAGTGACAGAGGGCAGATTCAGGTTACCTGTGAGGAAGAAATTCTTTGCTGTGAGGGTGGTGAGGCACTGGCACAAGGAAGTTGTGGATTCCTCATCCCTGGAAATGTTCAAGGCCAGGTTGGATGGGGCTCTGAGTAACCTGGTCAAGTGACAGGGTGATTGGAAGTAGACTTCAAGGTCCTTTCCAACATAAACAATTCTATGATTTTAGGATTTTATGACTTTTTTTTAACATTTATTTAGCATGGTCTGTCTCCTAAAGATTTCAGCATCTAAATCAGTCTTAGACAGGTGAGCATTAGGTAGAAATGATTTGAAGGCAAACAAATAGTACTTGTCTAGGTAGGTCATAATCTGTTCATTTTGGAAGTATTTCCCTTAAGATTTAAAAATCTTCCACTCATATTCATCCATACCTAACCTCTACTATTCTTGTTGGTGTAGGCTGGGTTCATTCTCTGTACTACCACTACTTATTATTTTTAAGGCAATAAACAGGACGTTCCCCTAATTGAAGGTATACTTTATAACTAAAGCCATTTTCTTCTAATGCACCTTCACTTTGTCTTTCCTTGCTGCATTTAATCCAAGATAAAATATGAGTTTATCAGAGTAGATCCTTCTATCATACCTTGATGTGAGTCATTATGGAAATTTTTTTTGTATTTTATGTTGCTTGAAACTTTAATGAAGTTATCAAGAGATTGTATGTAGGAAGCTAAAACTTCCAAATTCTCAAAGGTGTAAATTATGTATTGATGCTTACATTATGAAATACATTGATTATTATTCAAGATCTGTGTTAAGAAGCTTGTACTCCATTCCAGTACTGGACAAATAAGCTTAGGAGGCCTCCTTTTTCAATGGTTATGGTTGATGAGTGTGCTTAACTCTTAACTCCGTACAGAAATGGATAAAACCTGACCCAAAGATTTTGCAACCTATTATTAGACAAATATGATTATCAGATGGAAAAAGGGATTAGACAGAGGGGTTATATGGAAAACTTAAGAGGGCTTGTCAAGAATGTGATCATATGATGCCACATTCTTATCACGTGCATGTGTTCACAATTCTTAGTTAAAAAAAGTTTGTATTTGGGAGGGATCTTGTGCTGTTTCAACTGAAATGGGTTTTGGCGAAGGATTGAAGCAAGTCGGGTTTTAGGAGAATAGAATTAACAGTTCAGGGTGTTGGTGAAAGTGATCTGGGGAGGCAGGAATTAACAGGATGGGCATATTTTGCAAAGTAGAAAGGAAAATGGAAAGTTAATATAAAGGAAGACAAAAGAAATAGTCTATGCATTTGCCTAAGATTCATTTTCAGTATCTCAGGTTATCACTGCACTGGAACAAACCTGCCTCTCCTTCATCCCACAGAATTTGAATTACAACCCTTACATGAACAATGAGAAAAAGCAGAGGCATTTAAATGGGTTTTAGTTGAGGTTGCCTCAATAAAGAATGATTTGTCACATGTAACAAATAATTCCTTATTATTAGCTGTGTGGTAATTTTAATGTTATTCAAGTAACTTGGAGCTTTGGTGGTGGTGGTGTTTTATTTTGCTCGCTTTTCTACTGTGAATACATTGAGGTCATTTCTGACCAGTCTTTGAAAGGTTGAAGATGTCTGTGAAACCCAGTTTCTAGAGTAGTTTGCTTTTGTTTGAAATGGATAATATATACTTTAATTTTTAAAATAGAAATGAGTCAAGCAAATCATATGTTTGCTATTTCCAGAAACTTTTTTAAAGGTTTGAGGGTTTTTTTTTTGTTCTGTCTAAAGTTATATTAGAAAGAACTTCCACATAGCTACTGCAAATCCGAATAAAATCTGTAACTTCTCATCTAAATTTATGATGAGTTTTTAACTATTTCATAGAAATCCAGACATATTTTTAGCAATGGAAATTGAGCTTGAATTTAAAGTGTTTTAAGAAATTATTAGATTATTTATGATTTCAAGATGGTGTGAGTGTACCTATATGCTATTCAAAACCCTACCTTTTGAAAAAAGTCCATAATGCTCCACAACGTGACCGTGATTGGTAATTTGGAGGATGATGGATTCTTGACTGTGGAATGCTCCAGTCCTGATGCAGCAGGCTGGCTTTTGTGTTGTGCTTACTATAACACACTGGGATGAGTTAGTCATGTCCAGTTATGGAAAATTATGGCAACTGAGATGTGGTCCATTTTCTCTAAATTTGATATTTTTTGTCAGATTTCAGCATAGTGTCCTGCCAATAAAACAAGACTGGCTGTCTCTGATTTAAGTAGTGACATACTGAAAACCCTGTGGGTTTGTGATAATGACAACACTGGCTTTTTGGCATGCTGGGTTTGCTTTTGTTCTTATTTTAGCATGCATTTTTTATGTCATGACTGTGCATATTCCTTTTCAGAGTAGCTGTGGAGCATCCCTAAGTGTCTTAATGAGCTGAGATAAAGAAATGTGTTCCAGGAATGGCATTTTGGTCATGGTTCACTCATTTTAAGATGGAAAATGAGTACTTTGGTGCCTGAAAATTTCTTGATTTATTTAGACTTGTCAAGTTAGTGATAACATAAATGTTTGCTTCATGTTGGATTTACATTTTCTTAAAACAGTCACATTGCTCTGTCAATACAAATACTGTGTGGGACATATTGACAAGATTTATCATTTCTGATCTATCTTTAGACTTTCACAGATTACATGATGAGATGAATGCCACGAAACAAAAAGGTTACAGTCTGTCCTAGCTTAGTTTATACCTTTTCATGTTTTCTGGGAAATATCCCTATTGTCTCAAGTGTCTTTCTATATGACTTCCAGTTTTGGAAACTCCGTTCTCATTCTGTTTGTTTTGCTGTGCATTAAGGGTTCTAAAGGCATGGCTCAGATTTCTAAGTCTTGCTAGACAAATATTGAATTCAGATTTTTCTAAGTAAAAAGCCCTTAAAAATTATTTATTTGTATGTTTAAATAAACACATATTTTGTTAATCATCTGGGATTTTGGTTTTTTATTTGCGAAATTTGTACAATTGAACCTTCATATAAAATGCCAATATATGTGACTGGTTTTTAAAATTATTAGTTTTTTATAAATCTATAAAACTTTTTGTTATAAACTTTATTAACAAAAGCAGTAGTTAACAGATATAAAAATAAGCAAGTTACATAACCATGGCAGGCTCCTGCAGTCTTTAGCTTTTCCCCACAAATGACATACACAACATTCTTGGCTGGAGCTTTATTCAAAACACATTTCAAAGACACAACTGTAAAACATTAGACCCTTCCAAAGAGCAAATTGACTAATGGGAAGAAACAAGACAGACCCGCTATGTAATACAAAAGAAGTCTCCACCTAACCAAAACTCTAGTTTCCAAGAGAGCTATCACCTATAGAAGTCAGAAAGAGAAAATTCTTCCCTTAAATTCACTTTCTAACTTGGGATAATTACAAATGGCCTTACAGTCTGCAGTCCCCCTGTTTATATCCTTCCTTTCATTTGTTGCTTTCATGTCTCTGCTGAATATCTTCCCAAGATACAACATCAGTGAAGATCATAGTCAACCTACAATTTGACTTCTGAATGAATTCACGGTCATCTTCTAGTCTGAAGATCATGTTCACATGCAGGAATATGGGTAAATTTATGTTCTAGCATGAGGCAGACCACCACTTTTCTTAGGTTTTAATGATCTCATATTTACTTTAGATCTGAGGTTAAATATTGGTGCACACATATTCATTCAGAGTTGAAACAGCCTGCATAGTAATTATTAATTTTTCCTCTTTCCTGCCTCGTAATGCTGAGTGATAACTTTTTGTCCAGCTATTAGCTTTTTATTTGACAGAGCTAATACAAACAGTAAGGGAGGGGTGAGGAACTCACAAAGCAATCAGTTGAACAGAATGCTGAATCTTCTCTATGTCTCTCCAAGTTTCCAGACCTTCCACTTGAACTTAATTAGCTTACTGTATTTTAATTACATTATGGCCTTGCTAGAATTCATAAGTACTATCCGGACAGATAAATTTGGGATAGGAAGATTTTCAGAGAAGACGTGGGTTTTAAGTGAGATTGGTGTCTTGGTGAATAAAAATAGGGAATATTGAACTTTTGCCACTGGAAGGCAGTTAAGGGAATATGGTGCTACCATCTTTGTACTTATGTCCATTTACATGTGCATGACTACTGACAGCAAACTTTGACAGCACTGAACCCAACTCAGTAGGAATTCTAGTTGAATATCTGTTTTGCTATTGATTATGATGTTGGTTTACTTAAATGAATTACTTAAATTCACATTGAAATTTTTGTCAAACGCAGTTGGGAATTTTTCCCCTCCTATAGGGCATTATGGGCCATTTTTGTTTACAAAACCTCTAGGTTTTAGATTAAGGTCAAGATTGATGAACTATTGAAGAAAATACATTTATTCAGTAAATGTTGTAGAATTGTTGAAGTGTTCAGTATAATCACAGAAGAATGACCTTTGCCTGAGCAGCTTCATTCTCTCTTTTGACCTGTTAGTCATCTAACACTGATGCAAATACAATGATGAAAATTTTCAAAGAATCACAAGGCTAAAAGCTACCTTATGATTACCATCTTATTCTAATGATTGTGTCTACTCACATGGAGACAATTAATAACAGTAGGCCATGTGGATCATCATGCTGGAAAGACACGTTAATGGAAAATTTCATAAGCCTCAAGGTTTTTGTTTGTTTATTTTTGGGGCGGAATGGAATAAGACAGGAAACAAGGGGGTATTATAAAGACTTTTATAAAACAAAAGCTTTTATAAAATAAAATACTTTAAATATCTTCAAATCCTATCAGAAAAAAGGTGTAGGACTTATGCTTGTGTAGAAGTGACTGTGAAATTAAATAGTCTGGGGGTTTGTTTCTGTCAGATGAAATTGTTAAATGAAGTGCTATCTCTTGAAATACTTTGATTGTAGTGGTGACATTGTATAAATGAAATACTTCTCAGATATATATTGGAATGTCTTCTCAAATTTAACACTGTTTAGATGTGAAGAACTGGCTTCAGCCTATCTTAATCCCTGTGATTTAATTCCCAGAATCAACATTTTTGGACTATAATTATAATTAATAAGCATAATCTGGCTGGTCTCCTTTTTTCTATTTTGTACCGTTAAATAGTGAGATTAAACAGGAAGATTAAGGTCACCTCACATCTTCTAGGATGACAATGAGATGTACCATATCTTTGTTCACTTTTATAGAGACATCTATTTGCAAAAATAATGAAAGAATGAGAATAAAGTCAGAATAGAAAGGAAGAATGCATGTATTTTACTTCAGCTGTTACCAAATAGTTTTACTGGTTTTCCTAGCTGCAGTACGCACCAAGGTCATCCACAGTTCACAACAGCTCTTTCCTGATTGCAGATGACATTACATCAGAGAGCACGTCTAGTCATTTATGTTTCATTTATCTTTAATTCTCTTACAAAAATTGCTTCCTAGCATTGTCTTAAACAAAGAAAGAATCCCTGACTTGAAGAAGTAGAAAAAAGTAACACCAACTCTAAAAATGCATATGAAAATATTGTATGACAACCTTGCTACTGAAGCAAATACAAATAAAGGTAGGTCTCTGTCTTACTGATGTTACATCACTTAAGATGTAGAATAATTTGTATTCATAATTTCCATAGATTAACGTTTCTATCCACTGAGTAATGAGCAAATTAACAAGACACCTACTGAGTTGTCTTAAGACACTACAAGTAAAAAGAATTAATTATTTTTCTCTCTGGAATACAAATCTCCATTCATGGCCAGCTGTGTTGCTGACTGTGTAGAAAGTGGAGGACTGCACTGAGCAGGTGTATTTTTATGAAATATTATGCCCTTCTTAAAGGCTGTGACAGTGACAGTTCTTCAGAGAAGAAGGACAAGTAGCCTGAAGAGTCTCCGCGTGTCCCTTCATGTTTGTTGGTGAAATTTCAGTTTCCTTGAAGGTTCATTTATACCATACCCATCAGCATAGCATCTGATCTTCTTCCAGTAGTACATTAGGCAATATGACAAATATCTGTCACATTTTAGTTCCCTCTTCCTCTCCCCGGGGGAGAAAGACTAAATGAATATAGATGCACAGGGATAAATTCAGACCTGCTGTAAGTAATTGTGATTCCATTGATGTCAGTGGAGTTGCACCCTACTACTTTTGATTTGAAACTGGAACAGAGAGCCACATTGTTCTTTGTAAAATAAAAATAAACAGTATGTGAAGATGTTTCCAAACATTTCAATAATATTATCTAGGACAGATTCTGCTCACAGTTAAAACTATACAAATCCATTTGAGTTAATGATATTACACAGTTATAGATGGAATCAACCCTATACAAACATGCAGCTTACAAATGGCTGTGCTTGTTAGATACACATTTACAGAGAACAACAGAGAACAACATACAAAACTGCAAGTTTGGCCTTCTGTCTTTTAACAAATAGGTCAGTGGGATGAATGCCTTTGGGTAAACCCTCTTTCACAGTTTTTGGGTACTCTCTGTATTTTCAACTGAAAATAGAAAATATCTTTTAAAATAATTTTTCAGGTGAGCTGCTTAGGATTTACTGTGGTCTTATGAGCCACATGTATGCCACTGAACACAGACTGAGGGTTACCAAGATATGACATTTCTTTGATTCGATTCACATCTTGATGTGATTGACCCTATTTCTAA
This sequence comes from Rhipidura dahli, assembly GCA_013399225.1. Lineage (NCBI taxonomy): Eukaryota > Metazoa > Chordata > Aves > Passeriformes > Rhipiduridae > Rhipidura > Rhipidura dahli. Next base: position 834,399 of record VXAC01003236.1, on the reverse strand, counting down.
TTTATCCAAGGAAATGATATATTGAAAATATAAATAATTTTAGCAATATTTCTTTGAAGTTAGGATACATATGAAAGCAAAATAGCCTAAGTTGCCATAAAATAAGCCTGTGGGAATTCCCTATTGTTTGACTGGAGGCTTCCCAAAATGATGGGTATGATGATGGCTTACTTTGCTAAGAAGAAAAATGATGGCATTTTTCATCACCCTTTTTTGAGTTTTGAACTGAACTGACTAATGTGCTGCATTAACGTGCTGTATTTAGCAAATAAAAAAGGTTTTTCTTCATGCTTAGTGTAGTCAGCCAAGTAGAATTTTGACATGTAGAAATATCCATCTTTTAAGTCATTGATGAGAAGGGTCACACATTTATACTTCTTTTTATCTCTACTTTTTAAAAAGTGCATAAATTATGATTTTGCTTAGTCCCCTAGGAGAAAAAAGTAGGCAGTTTCTTTACTATGTTTCTGTTCTTTCTCTTAGACTCATACAGGGAGTCTTCAACGAGCCATATTCCTTTTTATCATGACCACTCACAGCTGGCAGGTCTGACTACTCATTGCTGTCCTTGCAGCGAGGCAGAGCTGCCAGCACATGAACCAGCTCTTTGCCATGGCACTTGATGCCCTAAGGAGTCCCTCATTCCAGCAGAGGAGGAAGCATCCCAGCATTTCTGCATCTGAAGAGGAATTCTTGGTATGGTCATGGTTGTGGCTGAGAGCTCTGTTTGTGGCTGAGCTAAAACACACACAAAACTTCTATTAGCACACTGTTTTACGGAGTCAAGACCTCTTGACCAGAGCTTTCTAGCTCTCAAATGCAAATATGTGGTGGTGGTGGTGTTGTTGTTGTTGTTGTTGTTCCATCTCTGTGTAATGACAAGGCCTAACTATATTATGCTGTTTCTGTTGCCTCTCAAAATTTCAGAAACTCAGGAACATGGTCTGGAAAGAGGTGCTCCCACAGATTTGGATTTTATGGATTTATTGTGGGTAGATCCAGCCACAGCACAAAGATCTAATTCAATTTTCATTGCAGTCAGTGGAAATTTCTGTAACTTTAAAGGCCTTTGGTTTATGAACAGCACTAATTCAACTAGATGCAACTGGAACTGGAAAAGTCTATTTGTAATGGTTTTGACACAGAGAATTCATAAGCTCCAAGCTCCATTTCTGAGAATGACTTCCTATGGAGATTCAAAAGATTTCTATGGAGGTCTTTTGCAAGAGGAGACAATTTTTTTTGGCGGAATCCTACATGGAACAATTAGAAATGGGTTTATGTTGGGAAGAGAAAGATAAATGCTATCAATGCAATTGCTGCCTTTTTCATCTTGATGCTGGGTGATTTGCAAGTTACAAGTTCCTGATTCATATGTCTTGAGGTTATCTTTTCATGATTAATGCTACCATGTTTTCTAGAGACAGAAATTTAACACATTTTACCCTCACTTGTAGTTTTAGCTGTATGACTTATTTTGTGTCTAATATGTTTTCAGTTACCTACCATGGAGGAATTCTTTGAATCCTGTGTTGACCTATTATTGATCATAAGGGGTGGTCCTTTCTCCAGATTCTGGCTCTAGTCCTCTTAGCTGGGAGCAAGGCTTAATAAAACTGAAACAATAAATATCTTATATCTACATAACACTTGAATCCAAAAACAGTTTAAAAAGCAAGGATGAATTCATTTACCACTGAAATGCCAGCCACCTCTGGGGTAGAACACATGGTTCTTATTTTCACAGAGCTAAGCAGCTGTTTAACAGTACGAAACAACAGTACATTATAGTTTAAGTCATGAAATGAAGAATAATCCTGTATCCAATTGAAATGTAAGATTAAACTTAGATGGGGGGGAAATAATTACCCAAATTGGTAAAATGATCAGAACACAAAGACTAACCCCATTTTTTTTTGGCACAGTGGACCTTCAAAACACTAAGGACTGAGTGTGGTAAGAAACATAATTTTTCATTACATCTAAGAGCTGTTATCTTCAGTTAGATTGAATTTTCTGCAGCAGAGTGATTTCATGTTTAAAAATGTCTGTCCATCAATATCCAGCATTTCTGTGGAAAATAAATGTCATTAAGACAGAAAAGGTTTTTTTTGGAGTCTGTTGTGGAATTTCTGATCAAATAGAGATTGAGTCAGTAGCACTAGTAACCTGACTGTTATGCACATCTCCCAGGATGTGGGAGAATGAAATTCAAGTTCCTGTTAAGATTACTTCACAGCATAGACTTGGACTTGGGTTTCCTACACCCCAGAGGAAAGCTCTTAATCCTGGACTTGCAGCTATTCCAATCATGTTTTCTTCTTATTTTCCCATGGAAAAAATAAAAAAAAATTTGAAAGGTCTTGGGTTTGGCTCAGTGTAGAATGTGAATTTTGCAATTTCAAAAACTTTCCTGGAACAGGAAAGTTATTTTCCACCCAGTTTACCTCCTGCTGCAATGTATTCCTTTGCAATATGATGAAAAGTTACTGAATTTACTGCAGTATTATCTTAGAGGGAAGACAATTGTTCTGTAGGATTCATACGGGTTTATATGACACTGTAATGTTTCTATATATTCAGCTATGTAGCCTATAAATCAGGTCATCAGAAAATTTTTAATCTCAAAGTGGCAACGTATCTAGCAATTGCATCAATCACCTTTAAAATATGTTCCCAATAATACTAAAATGACCAGACACCTACCTGCTCTTAAGGTGAAGTTAATAATCCTCTCAAGGACCTATTTACAATATCTGGTAGGTGAACACCACAAGATGGGCTTGTACGTCCCCGTTCCTTCAAGGATTAGTAACGTGACCATGCTTGGCAGAGACACCTTTTCACATTCTTCTCTCTTGGGCAGGTTAAGGAGTCAGAAGATATTTCTGTAGTTAAGAAGGTTCTATCATTTGCTTTTGCTTTTGGCAATCACTTCCAGTAATATTTATGTTCTTGTAGATGCCACTCCTACACTGATAAAAACCAGTATCTGTTGTCTATCAGGAAACCAAAAAATAGATTTAAGACTGTTTACATGTTTCAAATCCCTCTAGGTCAGATGCCAACAAAATTCTACCACTAATGAACAATGTTTGGTCTGATTCCATAATGATTCTTCCATTCTATATCAATGCACTGAGCATTCAGTGAGGCCTAATGAGGTCTATTGATTCCTGCAGATTTCTAGTGTTTATTAATCTGTCAAATTCATTAACCACATTACTGAAAGAGGTGGCATGCAATTTTAAAGAAACATATCTTACTTTCAGCAATATAATTTCTGTCTGCTATAGGGACACTAAAGGTGTTGAGCCCAAGAACTGTGAAGTCAATAAACACATTTCACTGAGATTTGGATGAGCTCAACATATTTGTGCAACCCCATTGGCAAGGAAGTCTAGCATTGAAGAAACTTGAGTCTAAAGATTCCTCAAGTCTCTTGTTCTCTTAAGGCCAACTTTTATGAAAGTCAATGGAAGGCTAGTTTCCAACAAAATTAATGACTGTATATTAATGGTTATTCAGAAAATTGAATTGTTTGGTCCTTGAGGAAAGCACTAACCCTTTCTATTGTATTTGGACCACAGGAGGAGCAGAAATGCTTTTAAACAAGGTAGGAATGATAGTTAGAGGTTTGGGAGAGAAAGACCAACTCCAGTAACAAGAAAAAGATTATCAGATAGATTGGCTGAAGAACAACAAAAAAGAAAAAATAGCTTACAGAGCTCCTCAACATAAGTCTTATTTGTAGTCTAATGGGCTAGATACTGAGGACTTTATAGTTAAATCAAATTAAACTTCAGTTGTCAATGTATATAGTCACATGTATACATAAATGTAACTTGTATAAAAAATCTATATCAACATAAAAATATATTAGATGTTCTTGTTAAGAATAAACAAACATTGCCTTGTTTGGCAGAATTTTCAAATGCATATTGCTTCCTTTATTTATTTTTTTTATTACAATAAAAATGTGTTTTGTATTAAATCTATTGTTGTAAAGAAATTAAACCCTGAAATCTGCCAGCATGGCTTTTTTTCCTTAAAGTGGGAAAAAAAGTCCTCCTGTTTTAGATACTTTAAAACATTAGAAATCTGAAAATGAAAAGACCAGCCTTTGCGTAGCAAATTACTCCATAAAAATAAAAAGAATTCTTCTGTGTGAACTTAAATGGTTTGAAAGCAGAACACAGCAGAAGAGAATAACGTGCATGGTCATAAAGGAAAACAGAGGGTTTAAGTCAATCTTTACAGATGTATCAGAGCCATTCAGGAAGAAAAATAAAAAATATATAAATCGGAAGCTATTTCACAGAGGTTTGGGTCTCATTCCCACTCTGCTGGGGCAAAGATTATTTTCTTAAGCCTGCATTTGTAAAGAAAATTCCAAGAAAAGCCTTGCAAAAAAGTATTTTCCTTCATCTGTTCCTTAACTTTGAGCAATATGGACAAAATTTTACAGCCTTTCATCTGTATTAAAGGGTATGACTTGCAAGGCCTAAGCTTTCAAACTTTACTATTTACTGTACTTAGGTTCTCCTTTCATCCTCTGCTGTGATTTAACCTTCACTTCATACTACACCTTACAATTCCCTTGTGTCCATCTACATTTTTGTACTGTCATTAATTCTGTGTAGCAGGTTGCATATAACTCAGTGATATCAAGCTGTGCTTGGGTTCTGTTCTGCAACGTGCTTTACAAGTTCTTAATACAAGACAATCCTTGCTCCAGAGAGTAAAGCATTAAAAGCAATAGAAGATGGACTGGAAGCTTGCAATCCTACAATTTCTTCTATCCAAGATCCCAGGATCAGCCAGTGGGAAAATCAGAAATAGTGTCTTATCTCCAAGTCCTTGAACACAGCTTGCTGTCTCTTCTTGCCTGATTATTCCTTTCTCCCTTAGGAACTTTCTTAAAGGCTGCTGTATCTGTCTCTGAACATTCAGTAAGAGTAGAACATCCAGGTATTATGACCCAGGTCACTTGTCAAGGTAGAAATTATCTGAGTGTTAAGAACGGTCTGAGTGTTTGGAGAGCAAAGATTTATTGAGGGTAAAAAAATGAATATATTTTCTTTTTTTTCTTTTTCTTCTCTTTTTTTTTTTTTTTCATTTGGAGAGGTAATCAGTGACTTGGCTGAACAAGTTGGCTAACAGAAAGAGACTGTCTTGAACATAATTTATTTGGATTTTAGCAAAACATTTGACAAAATGCCGGTCAGGGAGCATGGTGAGCTCCATGAAATGACTTAATAATTAGATGTGTGGCAACATACAGATAATATAAAGCTAAGTGAAGGAAAGGTTTCTGGCAGAAATAAAAAACTGAAGAGCTTTTACGACTTGGGATTGGGACCAGTTTAGTTCAAGAGTAATGTGTAGACTTTTTGTTTGTGTGCATTTCCTGACTGTGTGTTGAATCACTGCTGCGTCCTGCTTTATCATGATGCAGCTGCACTCAAGTTTAAGCAAAACTGTCAGCCTTCCAATGGATATTGGGAAGAAAATTTAAAAGAAACTCCAACCAATATGGACACCTACCATATTTAAGAAAGACTTCTTGAAAAGTTTAGATGATCCCTGGAATCCTCTCCATTCATTTTCCTGTGGTTTTACTTTTGCACAAGACAGTATTTTTGATGTTATTGTAGCTGATTGTGGCAGCTGTGTTCTGTCACATGGCTTTTTCGTGTATATTCTGGAAATGGCTGGGGGTACCACTCAGAAGAGGGGTAACACAATATTTCATGTTTCAAAAGGTCCTGGACAGGACACCACCAAAATCTGGGTAGTCCTGGCTGGTGTAATGAAGCTAGAGATATCATAAAGTAAAATTGTAGGAGACCTGTGGTTGCTTCAGACTGCCAAACCCAAGCTCTGCTTTCAGTCTACAATATTTATTAAGGCACCATAGTCAAGCTACCACCCTTGTCTGCAGCAGACATGACATTGTGAAGTGATACTGGCAGTCATTGTATACTGTTCTGCTTCCTTAATAAGTTTGGAAGTCTGTCTGCTTCCAGCCGGATGTCATTTCATAGCTGAAAGCAGTCTTTGATATGAGTCTGAAATGATGCTTGTGTTCACAGCCCTTCACCTGCTGCAAAATATTTATCTGTGTCCACACTGCAACTGTATAAGTATTGATTTGGAGTTTCTACTGTCACACTGGACCATGCTATGCAAGGAACATTCACAGGTCCTTATGTTTGAGGAAGTATAGAGATATGGACAAAGAGCTAGTAAGGGTTGTCTTTCCACAATAAGGTAAAAGTAGGGACTTTAGAGTCTGTTGATTATGCTGGTGGAAGGTGGAGACACCACTGAGATGAGCTTAGATGAATGTCTTTCAAGGAAGGAAGCATCAGGGGCAGGAAGCTTCTGGAATGCAGGTTTACCAAATCAGACGAAGGGACCTCCAGCATAGCCTTGCAGATCTGATTACGGGGGTAGCACAAATTTGGCATAGGACCAAAATTTCCTTTTCTTATGGGCAGGGCTTGAGAGTGTTCTAAAAATGAGGAGAGTATTCCTGAATAGTATTAGCCTGGCTCTGTTCTCAAACAGTTTTGTCCCAGCAAATTCACAAGAAACTCTTTTTTTCATCTCACATAAGATGTCCACATGTATTATCCTTTGCAAGACAGAAGAGACAGAACTTAAATGAAATCCAGTCTCAAACACAATGGGGATGTTCTAGTGAGCATGGTGGCCCACCCAGATTTTGGAACTCTTTACTTTGCAGTCTGAAGAACATGCATTGGTATGGGAAATGTAAATTTTGATGATATAACTAAGGCCAAAGACTTGCTCCTATCCAAGTTGGTGTAAGGGACATGGTAAACTCATTTTCATGCAGAAATTGCAAAGCCAAAAGTTCAATCTTGCTTAATATCTCCCAAAACAGATGGCAAAAATAAAAAAAGAAACATATAACCTGCTACTTAGGTTAGGTGCTTTGGACTCTGGAAATGGGTTGTATTTAATTTCCTACACATCCAATGACTTGATTTTCAACCTCTTGACAGTCATCTAAGGTGTCCTAAGTCACCTTTAGATCATTTACTTGTAGACATTCACTACAGATGTCAAAATGTCTTTAAGACACATTTTCCCTCCTGGCAGGTTAATTCCTAATATTTGTGCTAATTTTGACAATATGATATTGCCACACTCAGAGTGTCTGATTCTTTACCTCTTTTCCATCCTTGGATATAGCTCAAGACCATGCTGATTTGGTAGGAATTGCTACACTGTGTGAAATGTAGAATTGATTACTTGCTTGCATGCACTGAACAGAATTTAGGAGGAAAATGGCTAGTTTGCTATAGGATCCTAATGTGAAGCAATAGAAATATAGTGTAATTTTGAATTAAAGAGCACACAGTAGAAAGGTGCTGCTATGATGGACACCACTTCCCCATTTGAGGGTCAAACAACAGGAAGATACATGACTTACTTGACTTATATAAAATATAAGACTGGGAACTGTCATTGTAGAATTTTAGGCTGTCATTCCTTCTCTGTTAGGACAGGATCCAGAGAGCAGAGGTAGTACTGTCTTTTGTCTGAAGATTTCCAAATTTCTTTTAAAAACTCTTCCAAAACAGCAATTTCACAAATCATCTTAGAAGTGCCACAAATGAACAGAATTATTGACTGTTAGGAACATGATACTTACTTGCTAGGAAAAATCAAAGTGAGAGTACTAACAATTCTGTTGAATATTTCTGGTGTATGCTGCCGCCTTCATCAAAACCAGAGAAAGTACTTTGTGGGAAAGAAAAGAAGAAGGAGAAGAAACAGCAGAACAAAAAGTTTAGATGTTAATGTGCAGTTTTTCTGGTTTGTTTTCCAAGAGACTCAAGCATGATTAAGCTGAGTAGACATTCCTTGGACAGAAGGCAAACTTTTATAACCAGGCAGGATCCTGACATTCTAAAAGAAGACAATACTTTTGAAAAAGAAGCTCTGAGTCTGCATATGACATAACAAATGACATTCAATCCTCCATTGTGACTTTTCAAATACTGTAACATGTCAGCATATTTTGAATTTTGAAAAATCAGTTTACCATATATATTCACACACAAATACACAAAACCACCTGAACATTCTGGTTTGGGGTACTGTTTGTCCTAGCATCATTAAGTTCTCTATCTGTGGGCTTTGCTTTGTGCCAGTCTAAGAATTCTTTACCCAGGGTATTGAAAATAATTGAAAAAATCTGTCTATGTGCCTTGAATAAGTAAAATTCATGGGGTTTTTTGTTTGTTTGTTTGTTTGTTTGTTTTTATAAAAATGCAGGTATTTTGTAAACCCTGTTTTAAAAGGGGGCTGAACGTGCTGAAAATGCAAAATTATCTGTCTTTGCTAATACTACAGGTTCAATTCTTTATTCACAACTAGAGTAAATTATTTCTACCAAAGGAGGTAAAACAGGTTATTCTCAGTATGGGTTATAGCCTATTCTCAGATGAATGTTTTTATCTTTATAGACTCCATTGACAGCAATTAACATAACTAAAAATATTTGCATCCAGGTTATGTCTCATTTCCCAGTCTTCCTGTAGTCAACAGAGAGCCAGTTTTATTTTGTGGGTGTTGCAGACCATTTTAGTATGCTGTAGTGACTACCAAGAAGTTTAATGAAACTTATGTCCTTATTTAAGCACAACAGGCATATATATTTCTGCAGCTCCCCAATGTTTGTGATTTCATTGCAACATATATTTCTTCTTATTTCCCCCCCTTTATTTTACATTGAAATATAATTCCTTAATGGTTAGATAAATATGACAGGACCTCATTATGTCCAATTTTAAGGATAAGGTATCCATTAAAAGGCTGTATCTAGAGTATACAAGACAGTGTCAAGTTATATTTTTAGAAAGTTACTCATCAGGAAGTACCAGAGGAGAATGATTTGAGGGAAGCAGTCAAAATTCATAGGTTTCATAGTAACTGGTTATAGATTTCTTTTATTTTTACTCTGCAGGCTCAGCAGCTATCCACAATATTTTTGGGAAGCAATCAAAGGCCTCCAGACAACTAACCACGTCATTCAGACTATCTTCACAACAAGAAAAAAACAGTAATTGAACCATAGAGTTGAGACCAACTGAGCAAGAATACTGAGGGCATGTAGACAACAAATTAAAACAACACAATTAATTGGTAGCATTGTAAAAAATCAGCTTAGAATGAAACATTACTATTAGCTGAATGCAACTAAATACTTGACCATTTTAACAAATTCTAGTGAAATAAATCATTGATTTAAAAAGTTATGTAATACGTCTGTGCTAAAATAATTTACTCATTATGTTAGGCTTAAGAATGACAAGAAGATTTGATTATATGGCTTTTTTCCTTTCTAACATTAAAATTTTTTATGGAGTGCTAATTGTAAATGAAGCCAAAATCTTATACATAAGTTCAGTTAACTTCAGCTTTTCCTAACAAGCTGGTCTGATTTTTAGGTCTGTGTTGGCTGTGAATAGGTCTCATGCAAACCCTGAAGCTCTGAAAATCAGACCCCAAAAGTATACTGAGGCATTGAGCCAGCCAAAAATTGTGGATGACAATTACAAAAAAGTACAGGAACACTTGGAATGCTTTGTGGACATAATCATCCAAGGAAAGCAAGAGCTCTAACTTTTTTTTGGCCGAAAATCTGCTTTAGGAGAAGCAGACTCCTAAAACTAAGCCTGACACATGGGTCCCAAAATCTCTAAGCTCGCCCTGCATGTGCTGGACCTTGAAACAGAAAGAGTGGGACTCCCTGTACAGACACACCAGGCCGAGAGCTCAGCAGTGTGACCTGCACACACAAATGATGTGGCTACACCAGCACTGTGCTGTGTCTGTGCTGAATTACCAGTGGCCAAGAGCCAGTGCAGTTCTGCCATCTGTGTTGAGACCCTTGACAGAGGGAGGCACTTGTGGCCTGGATGGGTCTGTCTTACAATTGGAAACAATAACCTGAGAACCTGTCTTGAAGTGAAGTCACTCTCCCAGCTTCCCTTCCCTTCCCTTCCCTTCCCTTCCCTTCCCTTCCCTTCCCTTCCCTTCCCTTCCCGAAACCTTCCCTTCCCTTCCAAATATCTGTGCAGAGAGAATTGAAATTGAGTGTGTTTTATGTTGTGCAGACACAGGTACCAGAGTCTTGTGGTGGTAGGAGTCCTTCAGCTGGTGTCAGCTCACTAAGGTGTACATTTTACAGCAGATGCTAGAGCTGCACTGCATAGCAGTCCTCTGAGTATTGGCACAGAATCAGGCATCAATCTGAAAGTAAAAAGTGTTTGTTTCTAATACTGGTCTAATATGATTTATTAAATACAGCAGATGAATGTAGAAAATTAATGTTATGAGGATATGAAAGGTTATTTATCAAATACTGAGTAATGATAATACAACACACAAATTAATCTGATCATAGAAGAAAAGCTCAGCACAGATACTAATTGCTGTTAGTAAACTGTGATGACCTGTGGTCCCACTCAATCCAGGAGGTATTTTCAATATAAGAGGAAATAAATTGGGTCTGACTGTGTTTTCACTTACATGTGTGCAAAGTAGGAAACATTCCATTAAAAATGATGAGGCAAAATGAGCAGTGGTTTGAGATCAGAAGACAATCCCTGAAGTGTTTTGCTATACCTTAATCAGTCTTTATAAGAGATAAGTGTTAAAAGGATCCCTCTTGAATAATATTATCCTTCATTTCTTCTTCTGCATTAGTGTTACTTCAGATCCTATCAAGTGCCAAAAGGGGCATAAAGAAAAATGTATCTGCAGGCCTGCACCCATAGGAGGTATTGCATAAATATAGAACACAAACCTGACAAAAGCTTAAAGTATAATAGAAAGAAAATGATATTCAGAAAAAAAAATCTCTGCTTTAGGGATAGGCAGACTAAAATTATTCTTGCATAAAAATATAGACCCATCTTCATCAAATAGAGTAAAAGTGCCTTAAATCTCAAAGACAGCTTATTCAACCTCTGTACTGTGAAATGAGGATAGTAATCATCTTTGGCTTCAGCAGGAAAACTTCAGCATGAATGGAGGGTGACAAATGCCCCCAGATTAGAACTTGCCTTTCTAAATATTCACCATTGGAGCAAAGGAGTTGCTTTTTTACTTCAAACAAAGATGGTCCTGGCACAGGTACAAGTCTATCCTCTTCCCTTCAGGAAAGCTTTTCGGATGACAGTTGATTTCTTTGGCAATGAGCACACAGACAGGATAATGTATGTGACACATGACTTTTAAATATCAAGTAAAATGCACTTTTTTTGGCATATAAAAAATAATTGTCTGAGAATCAGGTAGGTGATCAGACATCATTGCTAAAATCTGAAATATCTTCACATTTTGTTTTCAAAAATGGCAAGAACCTCCAACTCATAATAATACAAAATATTTTTAGGAAAATTTTCTTGTCTAATATGTAATTCTTTTTAGCTAAATCCTCATTAAAAAATCTGTCTTTAAACTTGCTGTATTTTATGGCAAGTTTTTATGAAGGGAGATGCACCTTAAACTGTATTAAAAAGAGTTTCTTGATAGACAGTGAACTCTCCTCTACACAACCTGAAGTACATCAGAAAACTCCAGCCTAGAGTGGACATTGCATCATGTTATTAGCAACAAGTAGTGAAGTGCATTGTACAGCATACACACAAGAAAGCAGCATATTTTTTCCTCAACTCTTTCTGAGTTGTAAATTGTGAATGAAAAGAAAATTGGTGGTTTCCTTACTGTTAAGTTTCCACAGTAAATATAGACATTGATTATGAAATCATTTAAATGATAAAACCCAGTTAGGATATTATGTTGTGTCTTACTAAAATGTGTTTGGCACTGTTCAAATTTAGTTTGCCAAGTAATCTGCTCGAATATTAATATCTGATGTACTATGGACTCTGCAGTGACTTTACTTGGGAGAAGATATAACAAACTTTGCAGGCTTTGATTGCATATTAACCAGTGGCTTGTAGAACAGATATTGATGGAGGTGATGAGAGCTTCTTAAATGCAGACATTTCCAAATACATAAAAATGATCCAACAGTCTGGAGATCTCCCGTAACTCCAGAAATATTTTCAAAAGCACAGTGAGACATTTGCCAAAGATTTAGACATTGACAAATAGTCTCCTTTGAGCATGTGAGTTCACTGCCATTCAGCCATTCATCCAAGCCACTGGGAAATGGGGACTGTTCACAAGCACTGGGGGCAACAGAACAGTTGGACTCATTTAGTCACGTTCAAAATGAGATCATGTGGTTTGATGTCATTCAAAATATGATTATTTTTGGTTTGGGTGTGACTTGAGGTTTGAATATCAGGAAATATGGGAAAATAAGGAGGGTGGAGAAGCAGAAAATAGGAATTTTGAAGTAGAATCAGAGAAAGATGGAACAACCAGCACAGATGGCCGCATGTTGGTCTCTACTTGCTGAGTCAAAAGTAATTCTGAAACAATCAAAAGAAATAATGCTTTTAATTTAATGGATTCCTTACACATAATGCTTACTCCTCAGGAGCATTTGGCCCCTGCTGAGAACATGCCATCATCTGGGCCTTATCAATGACTCCTCCCAGCCACAATTGTCTTTATAGCTACTGTTGTGTTTACAGCATAGATATTGCATAGACCAACACCTGGAGCTTCTCTGGCTTCTGTAGTTGCATCCTGTCTTTCAAGAACATAAAATGAGGCTTTAAAATTCTCACCTACCCCCAGAAGTGCACCTATGCCAAAATTTAGAGGCAGTATAACATCCACCTAATTTTTAAGAGTTACACTGGTTTTGCTGTGGGCAGGCTTATTTTATTGTATGGTCTAAGAGTGGAGTCCTTTAGCTCTGGGGGTCAAATCATTGGAGTGAAATTAAACAAGTGCTTGGAGATGTGCTACCAAAGTAGGGACTGGTCTTTGTGCAATTGAGAGAAACTCCATGAGCCAGGCATTCTAAGTAGGAGCTAACCAACCAGAATGAGTCATTAGTTTTTTGTGATGATAGGCAAGAACATAAAAGAAGGGAAAAACAAAGAGAAGAAAGTAAGGTTCTAGGATGATTAAGTTGTTTTAGTGCTTTGATGGTCATCTTTAAAATCAGATTATTAAGAAATCATATAATTTGAGGGAGATTTGGTCTGATTTGAAATTTCTTTCCATAAACAAATGCCCTTACTTTATGGCCAGGTGTTTGGCAGTACATCCACTGAGGAAAAAGTCAAGGAGCTGGCTGATTCATGTTCTGTGGTGTTGCACATTATTTTGACAGTCCAAGGAGGTGTTCTGGCTCACTGTGTTTTCTGTGCTTCACCTGTTGCTGACAACCTGTGGTGGAAGGATGGGCGCAAATCCATTGCTCCACAGATGGCAGCTGACGCAGGGGTCCCCCACGTCGAGAGGCATTGACGCAATTGCTCCTACGAACCACTGCTCATCAGATAATTCTGTGCGCCTCTCTTGCCAGCCCTTCTCCAGCACTCAGTAGCTAACTGTGGCTGAATAGCAACAGGTAGGAAAAAACAAATGGTCACCAGGGGTTCTGAGTATCATTGATGGGCATGTCCCTAAGGCTCATTGCATATTTAATTGGCAGACAGCCCTCTCCTTCCTGCATGGCTACGTGCTAGAGGAATGTGCTTCCGCTGCAGAGCTACATGTGATGTGCTCCATGACCTGCTCGGGCTGGAACAGAAATGAGAAATTAAATGTCAAATAATTTCTGCATTTATGACTTGAACTCAACCAAAACCTGCAGGTCTCTGGATAATGTAGAAGCAAAAGAGAATGTTCTTGCTCTTCTGGTGGTTCCTGTAAATGGCTGCTGAGACTCTTGGGGGTGAATGTAGTAGGTACAGAGCAGGATCCACCACACCAGTCCACCCTGCTCTCTGTGGTGAGCTAGGCACAGCTCTCAGGTTTTTGCCATCACCTACTACAAACTGCTGTGGTTTTGGTGAAGTCATATAACCTCGTCATGTACTGACAGTAATACAGATCAATTAATAGAGATAACTTTGCATCTGTTGGCAAACTGTCATTTTAGCAGAGTGAGGCGATGGAGAGATTTACATTGACCTGCTTTTTGAAGCTGCTTCGTCCTTCTTCCAAAGAAGTTACACCTTGTCATTGATAAATGATATTCTGTACATCCCAGAATTAATTATTTAAATTCCATTAGCTTAATAATAGTACATGCTAACTCTGCCTGAACACCATTTTAGGTGTTCTTCTTTTTGTTAAATTGGTATTTTGATTGATTTCAGTTATTTTTATACAGAATAAAAGTGGGTCTTAGGCCAGGATCTTGCAAAACCTTCACATCCTTTAGAAACTCAAATATTTTGTATTGAGGGTGAATATTCATAACAACCCACTGCTAATAAAAGGAGGAATCCCACTTGCTCTTCCCTTCTTTTCCAATCAACCCTCTTTCCTGCACTGGTCTGGAGTCACTTAATTTTCTTTGACCCTAACAATCTTCCCACCTTTGAAAAGGCAGGCTTTTTCACCAGGCAAATTCATAAATCATTTAACTATTGTTTTTTTCTAATGGCTTTCTTTAGGTGGTTTAGTTTTCTATAAGTGTGGAATCCAGAAGACAAGGGGCTAATATGTATTTCTTAGACACCAATAGCCAGATGCTTGTGGAGCCAGCCAAGAATTGTTGGCAATAACCAAGGGCTGTTGATAATAACACACTGTGGAAAAGAAGAAGTTGTGGCAGGAGAAGGAGGTGATGTGGAGGTAGGGCAGCATTTTTCTGGGACAAACATCCTTGTTCTAGTTCCTAGAGATAAGCACAAAACAACACAGTGCAAGCACAGGAATGAGATCAAGAAGTGGGCATGGATTGCAAAGGGAGATCAAAACCACCCAAGACTGCTGAAGCCCTCCAACCCTAGAAGAACAGACTGTATGATAACTGTTTTGCATAGAAAGCGAGAAACTTACATCCAGGGTGAGGAATACTTTCTTTCTCTCTCTCTCTTTCTTTCCGTTCCACATGTGCAATTTACTAATAAAGCTTTGTAAAAAGACTGGGGCCTCTGACTTTTTTCATTGTTGTCACCCACAAGCCTCTATGAATCTTGAGTGCTCCCTTACACTTAAGGGTGGGACATCACAGCAAAGAAGGGTTTTGAT
Organism: Rhipidura dahli; assembly: GCA_013399225.1. Lineage (NCBI taxonomy): Eukaryota > Metazoa > Chordata > Aves > Passeriformes > Rhipiduridae > Rhipidura > Rhipidura dahli. The sequence continues at coordinate 819,222 of VXAC01003236.1, read as the reverse complement.
TAAGTTAATGAGTTGAATTACAGAGGGTCTGTTAATTGGCTGGGATGATCTGGATAGGCTGCTGAAAGGTGCAGCTCAGGGGTGGGAAAGGTGGGTAAACAGGACTGACTTAGATCTCTCTTTTTGGGCAGTGCCAAGCTGTTTGCACATGCTGCTCACAGTGTGTATGGCTTCATAATTAGTTCCTAGGATTAATTCCCATGAATACTAGCAGGAGTCAAGTCAGCTTGACAATAGGATCTAAATATTTTCAGGATGTAGATAATCACTGCTCAGTGTAATCTTAACAAATTCTTTGCTAGTTATTATAATCTGCAAATGCTTGAAAAAGCAAGATAAATAAACATTGACAGTGACAGAAACACTCAGCTGGGCTCAAGCTCAGGGCTGAATCAAAACCCAAGCGGGAACCAGGATTGTTCTTACCTGAAATGAGGAATTTTACAAGAGAAATCACACTTTCTTAGTTGTCTTCATGAAAAGTCTGGTGTAGATGATCAGATAAGAAGCTTACACACCAAATTCTGCATTTTGATAGATTCCCTACCTTGACATTTTTTAAAAAATCTAGAATTGATCCCATGCATTTTATGTGATTGGGTATTCTATTTAGGGGACTCAGTACATGAAGGTGTTGAAATTTCCATTCTGTAAGTTAGAAAAAGAAAGCATGTTTCTCTCCCCCTTCACTTTTATAATTTCCCATTAATTTATCTTTACTTATTCCTGAACAAATGGTACATTTCTTCCCATAAAATGATAGCTAAATTGTATTTGCTTGGCACTTCAGAAGTTTCCAAGTCACCATATTGATACTTTAGGTTTTAACTTTTGTATTTTTCAAAATTCTGTACTGCTTAGTGTGTAACTCAGGTTTCTTGTAGCCTGTTAACTTCTGTTCTCTTATGCTGGGCAGACATAACAAAGCCTCTCTGGGCCTGCTCTTCAAGGACACCCAGACAGTCCTAGGCCCAAAAAGTATAAACCAAAAGCCTCTGAGAGGGGGGCAAGCAGAGGGAAATTACATTGTGAAACTGAAGCTTTAATTGGAGAATTAACCCCGATATGCAAATGAACCAAACCTATAAAGGTGTGAAGAACTCGTGACCTGTTGTCCATCTTGGGGTCCGTTTTGGCAGCAGCCTCTGGCTCCCGGGGTGTACCTTGAAGGCCCTTCAAATAAATACCCATCTTTATTCTCTTACTCCTGTCTAGTCTCTGTTTTTTAGGTGGCCTCTTAAGGCTTCAATATCAGGTTAAATAACAGTTTTTATTTAAATGCATACTGAAAATATCTGTGCTGTGCAATGTCTGATGTTGAAACAAAACTTACCCTAAGACTGGGATCTGTCCTCTTTGAATATTATTGATACAACTATTAGCACAACTGACCACAGGATTCCTTCACATCCTGGCCCTCCTAATGGGCTTATCTTCTCTTTATGACATAATGGCATTTGCTATGGTGGGTTCACTCCTCAGCCTTTTCTGATAGCCCCTTTTTCCAGTCCTGGTCTTAAAAAAACCAGCAGTGATAGTAAAACAATTCCTAGGTGGCCTCATTTGCTCAATTCAAGTGTGTTGAACACAATATACTGACCTCTGCACAGAATGTATCAAAGCTCATTTCTGCACAGATTAATGTCCCAGCTGGGGAACTTGGATGAAAAGTGGATCTGACTACCAGCCTGCTCAGCCACTGCTTTGGGAGCATGAGCCTGCACAGCCCTTTGAGGTTGATACAGTGCAGCTCGTTCAGATACAGCTTATCTACCTCTGCTCTCTTGAATTGTAAATACACCTCCATGCATAAATACCTGAACTTGAGCAGCTTAACACAAAATATAGCAAAAAACCCAAACAAGGAAACCAGAACCTTAGGATCTGCAGCTTGGCAAATGAGATGAAAAATATCAGCACCCACTTCAGAAAACCATATTCATTAGGTATTGCAGGAAAGTCATTACACAGCTGTAGTTTGATAACCCTATTTTGTTTCAGAAGTGACATAACAAACCTCCTTCACTTGTATAACATCTAATTAAAGTACAAAGATAAATGAGAGTGTTTCTATTTCTTTTTAATTACAAACCCCCTACAAATATAGTAATTTTTTCAGGTATGACCAAAAAAAAGGCAAAATATGTTGGGCAAAAGGCCCAACATTTGTTACAATTCACAGTCTTGTTTGAGTAATTAATTTTGAAAGTAAAAAGGTCCATTAGGGGGAGGGTATACACTGTTTATTGCTCATCTTGTAACATAAACAGAGAGCTTATTTGTCGAAGTCAAGAAATAGTTCTTTTTGGAGATGTTTTCAGCTAGATTAATTATTTATTTGCTTCTGTCAATAATTTTAGATTAGGGTTCAGATCTTTCTGAAAAAACACGCTTAATTTGTGCTATCCCTGCTGCAGTTCTAAAGTTGATGATATTAAGGATGTGCTGAGCTGTTTTGAGATAGCTTCAGCCTGGCCAAGAGTTTTGCAGCAGGAATGCTGAGGCTTAGTCTAAGTGCATTACACTGTGTTGCATCCCACGCCTTCCCCCATCCCAGGTTTCCCTGGCTCCTGGCTGGAGGGTACACATGGGGTAGGGAGTCCCTGATCTTGGCCTGAAAGTTTTGGTGGGTGTTTGTGTGGCTGTTGCGGGCAGATGAGCCCAGGGCCTTTGGGGAGCTGTGTGGAGCCAGACAGGCTCTGGAGGAGCTGAGGAGGGACTGCGACCCCTGAGGCAAAATCCTGGATGCAGATCTCCAGCACACAGGTTTGGGCACATAGACTGCACCATTCCACTGGTGCATCCAGCCAGTTCTGCAGGCTGGTGCAAGGGTAAGTGGATTAACGGTCTGGCTCTTTTTCACTCCTCTGGGGTAACCTGGGAAGCCAGGAGAGAGCAAAACTGCTCTCATGACAGGACTTGCCCATTACCCACATTGCACGAAATAGCCAGAGCCCACTCGAAGGGCTCCTTCAGCACAGACACAGCCCCTGCTCACTCTGCCTGGAGGCAGAGGCCATGAGTAGGACCATGATCTTCAGGTCATGATTTTCTGAGGTCCAGAGTCCTTGGCAGGGGCTGATATTGGAGCCTCAACTACAGTGAAACAGCATGCTGTGCACAGCCTGCCTATCTGGGTGCTCAGCCTGTCTTAAACCGGCTCTCCACTGAGCACGGTAGGCATAGACATTTTATTTTCCAGGGGAAATGTATTTTCTCCTCTGTGTCATCTATAGGAAGGATCTACTAGGAAGGGGAGGCCTCCAAACTTCTCTCCCTTCCCCACAGATTTTCTACTAGAACAAGACATACTGCAGACTATAAATTTTTTGTGATTTTCTCTGTTCTTTACTACTCGAGTGGCTGATTCAATGTCTTGCATAACAAAATGCTAGGCATAAAATATAAATCTTCAAAATATCTTTCCTGCATCTAATAAACATCCAAATGATTGAAGTTTTAAATAACCTAAGAAAACTAAATTCATTTCTTTAATTTGCGCTTCCAAAGAAAAAGAGTGCCTTTGGGTCTTTGGCAGGCAGAACATTAGACTCTTCTCTTTTTTTTCCCCAGGTATGAAGATGATTTAATCTTTTTTTCAAGTTTGGAAAAGATGCTACAAGTAGAGGTAGGCAATTCATAGGAAAGGGAATCCAGGCTCTCTTCTGTGGCCCTGAAACCTGCAGGCTTGGTAAACAGCAGATGACTATATATTTAACTATGCAAATGTACAGCAACAAGCTAAATATTAAATGATATTTAAATTAGAACATAAATATAGCTATGCATAATTCAACAGGAGGATGCCTCTGCAGTCAGAGTAGACAGGAGGTCAATGACCCTTGATGATAGCTCCTTCAAGTATTAATATTAAGTCTATATAACGAAGTCAGTCCTTGCATAAGGTTTGTGCTCACCCTGTATGGGGAAATAGGGCCCTCATCCATTATGAACACATGTGTAGAGAGTGTGGTTTGAATCTCCCCTATGTTTAGTTTGATGATTAACCTTCCCAGCTTTCCACATCTGTATTCAGAGTTTGCTGATGCTATGCCTTCCATTAGAAAGGCTATGATGAAAGCAAGGCTATTACGTGCCTTGCTCTGGCAATGCCGACTAATTCTAACCCAGGTAGAACTGTCTTTTATCTTTAACATTCTAACACACCTTTCTTACAATAGTGTCGAGGAACTTCATCAGGTTTTCAATTTGCTTGTCCATTCCACAAGCATATCTTTTAGTACTGTTTTTTTTTCTAAATACTTGGCCCTGAAGTTAGACATATTGACACTATCTGCTCTGCAGCACACAGAAAAAGTCTGTATTTTCATGGCTCAACAGTCAAACAGCTGAGAAGTGGTTAAAACACACTCCATTTTACAGTAATTTATTTTCAGCCCTTGACAGATTGATTTCCATGGGGTTATTTGCTTCTTTCTGCACCCTACTTCATAACAATGCTTACTAGAATGATTTATTAACTCAGTGCCAAATTCTTTGATACCTTAATAGTTAAATTAACTTCAGGACATGAGCCTAAGTTATTTTTACCAGGTGTTTGGGGTGATGTTTTTCAATAATGAATGAATAAGGTCATGAACTAGTAACACTTTGGTGCTTGTGTGTGCCAAAAATGTGCTTTCTCTAGGAGCATTCAAAGCAGACATAAACAAGCTGGATAATAACTCCTATTCAAAATACTCTCGTTTTTCTATGTGTACCATTGATTACTCAAACAGGGCATCTAGACTGCAGATCTCCCTCATAGCACTGATTCCTGGCTTCCTCAAATTGTTCTGAAAGACAATTTTTGAACTTTGTGTTCAGGAGTCTCAACAAAGCCAAAGTGTCCATGAAATCAGAATAGGTTAAATAGAGCTGCATGAATAATTGTTTTTGCAGTATACTGCTGAACTAGAAAAAGAAAAGGTTGTCTTACATCGATCTGATTTTTTTTTTTTATTCTTTTACTGAAATGAAAAACAATTTGCTTTGGTTCAAGCTAAACGTGTCATTTGCAACCCCTTACTCTCCTTAGTTAAGGGAGCAGATTAATTTCTTAATGAAAAGTCAAAAATGAGAAATAAAAAAGATGAATTTGAACTTAGCAAAACAAATTATTTACATTTTCAAACAAACAGGTCTTTTGAAATAAAAAAAAAATAGTGATTATTTCAGGAAACTCACAAGTTGTTTTTGAGAAGGGAGTTTCTGGCAGATAAAATAAATAAACAGGAAAAAAAATTTACTCCGTGGTCAGACTAGAGGTCTATGCTCTACAAACAGAGAAGAAAATTACCCATGTTATCAAAACATAACATTTATGCTCCTATCTCTGGCCAACAACTTTTCTCTCTTAACCTCCCTTTAAGTGCCTATTTAATGGTGTTGACCTATCACTTCAATTTCCAGATAACTGAGTGCAAACTCAAGTAGCACACCCTTGCCTAACCCAAGACTTAGCTCATGCATGCTGGGGGCACTTACTAAGGAAACTGTCCAGTAGCTATTGTTTCACTATAATTTGGGAACAGCCACATAAACTTCCCTATGAGCCATTTTGTGCCATCAGCAATGCATAGTGCAGTAAGATGAACTGAAGAGTATTGATGAATAAGAATCTCAGACACGGTCTTTAGGTTTATTGAACCCAAGAAAATTTAGTGTTATGTGGTTCCTGGGCCACTCTCAAGCTACAATGCTGTTGAGAAAATAAGAGTTAGCAGTTGAGTGAGATGACCATAAAGTGTATGGTGATAAGCAAAAACTTTCACAGTAGTGTGGCCGTACTTCGTTAACATTATGGGACCATGGATTATGGAAGGATCTGTGTAGTTTAACTTCATGATCAAACCAGGGCCAAGACCAGGTCTCCAGGAAATGGCCCACATACTTCATTAATGGGGTGAAATTCAGTCAAAGGTACAAAGAAGGAGGAAATGCGATATGTTTATCATATATAAAAAATTATCCTATCTTAGAATAATTATCCTGTATCTTTCTTCACCCCAGTTGCCCTCAGCCCACTCATATATTTCCCCTACACTTTGCAAACATTTATGTTTACCAAACTGTTTTCATTTTTCTAAATGTGAATTGACAGTTGCCTCTTTTCTCTTTATTTATGAAACCTTTTTGCTTAATCATGCCAACACAAAACAGCATCTCAAACCAGGACTGGTGTCTGTAAAACCGGATTTCTGTCATGAAAGGATTTCAGTTCCCAACTTTTCTTTTCTTTTCTTTTCTTTTCTTTTCTTTTCTTTTCTTTTCTTTTCTTTTCTTTTCTTTTCTTTTCTTTTCTTTTCTTTTCTTTTCTTTTCTTTTCTTTTCTTTTCTTTTCTTTTCTTTTCTTTTTTCTTTTATTTCTTCAGAACAGCCTTCTGCTCACTTCTATCACCCCAAGACACTTAGGTCAATAAAATTTTTTGTGCTGCAGAAGGTTGATATCTCTTTCAGCCCTGGAGGGTCTTATGCTAAAAATCCTTACACCTAATCACATGTGTTATAGACAAAGGAAGGTTAACCTATAATGGTCTATGGGATGCTACATCAGCCTTCAAAGGTCCAACGACAACTGTGGCCATTTGCATTTGTAAAAATAAAGTTATGAAAATCAAAATATCTGGGTATCCATGCAGAGATGTACTGAAAACACAATTTTTTAGGAAGAAAAAAAATGTGCAAGTAGACATATTGTGGTAGATACTTGAAAATGTATAACTTACCTGGTGAATAGATGACAGAATGGAATAGTGTATATATTTTAATAAAATTCCTTTGGAAAAGACTGACATAATACAGTACTTACCAGTACTGACCAAATTTTTAGGTGAGAGGATCAATAGATTATCTGTCTTGGGAGGGTCCTCTGGAGACAGTCTGGCTAAACTCAGCACATGGCCAACTTACACCAGGTCGATACTTCCTTTATTAACATTTTTGTCTCTAACAGAAATATAAAACTAACATGACACAAACTGATTTGGTGCTTGCTAAGCAAGATGAACCAACAGCCTTCTGCTCACTGCTGCAAGATCAGTTTACTGGGTCTTGTTATGGTGACATTTGATAAGACTGTGGTTGCACAGGATGAGGGTGGAAAAAAACCTGGGCCAGTTACTTTCCCTGTTTGCCACTTGTACATGCACACACACTCACATATAATCAATAGTTCATGCCTGCTTTGTTCCTGAAAGGCAACTCAGCACTTGATTCTTCTCTAACACCTCTTGCCATGATCTGTCTTCCTTTTAGCAGGTCTGGGTACTATTTAAATTGCTTTCTTATGCAAATGACTTGGAGGAGCAATGTCTTATCATCTGCTCTGATCTTCCTTGCTCAGCTGAGTTTTCTCAAAGCCTAAACTGCTGCCAGGATGGATTGTCTTTTTGCCTTTTTAGTCACCATTTTAGTACTAAAGGAAGAGAGGTTAGATAGTCTCAAGAAGTGGTCATTTGCAAAACCTTGGTCCTGGAGTACATTTATTTCCCCTGTAATGATTTGATTGCCATGCCCTGACTCCAAATAGCAGCAGATATTCTGAAAGGTATTTACTGGCTACCTACCTACTTTATCTTCTGAGTTAAATCACCCTTTCTCTCAAGACAAAATAGGAGCCACAGCTTCGATTTATTTGGGGTGGAATGGGAGAGTGTTGCCAATGTATTCTTGTCTTTGAATGATCTGATTATTTTCTTTTTAAACGTGACACTAAAATCAATCCCTGCCCCTGTACTGCAGACAGGTATATCCAAGTGACTTACAGACAATTAATAGACCTCCTAGTAAGTCTACTGCATGGCCAGGATACTGGTACTATAATGCTCTGATTTCTTTTCAGTAGGGAGGAAATCACATGGACTAGATGAATAAACAAGTTCCTAGACTATTTTTTTTCTCTGACTTTCATCTGGCTTCATACTCTGTACTGTTCTGCTCATATTTCTACTCAGCATAGACACTCTAATTTCTTGAAAATTCCTGATTGATTGCAGAAGGAACGTGACATATCCTAAAAGAGGTATTTCAGAAATAGGTTTCCTGTTTGCAGGTGTTTGGTTTTTGACAGTGTCTTGTTTTTCATAGATAAAAATGACTTCCTGATACTGCTGGATTTAGCTGGCTTTGGAGCGATTTCCTGATTTGTTTCTGGTCTGGCCTTTAAAGCTGTAGCTGGTATCCACTTCTGACCAAAACCAAACCTGTCTGGAGTACCTGTCACTGGAGACCACAGATACTTATTCAGGAGTAAGTTTACATGCAAGCAAACCAACTGCCCTCATTTTGTAGGTTAGAGACAAATGTACTAATTGACTCTATTGTGTTGCCTGTTATTAAACCCACTTGACTTCCATGCACAGAACAGCTACAGAATCAGATGCTATGTGCATTTAATTAATTAAATGTGATTATTTTGATTCATAGAAAAAAAATGCCCATCCATTGTTCTGAGTGCTTTCACGTTAAACAATAAAACATTCTAAGGCTTTTTTGCTCACCCTTTTTAACTGAGCTGTTAGCCATTAATGGGCATCACAGACTGACTCACTCGTGAAGGAGCATTTTGTTAATGTAAAGTACAATCCTGTTTGAAAATTCTGGTTTGTGGTTTTTATTTAATTATAAAAAACTATATATTATAGTTCCAGAAGGAACTAAAGAAGTAAAAAAAGGGTGTGGATATGGGTGTTGGTATGCTTTTAAAGAAGGTTCAAGCAGCCTGAGTAACTTTGATTTTTCCTTTCAGCATTTTAATTTACATTAGTTGCTTATAAAAGCTTTTGATTAAATGAACCACTGCTGTATTCTTATGCTCATCAGTCAAGTTTGTCTTGCTGTGCTGCATTTATGTTGTGACTCAGGCCAAGCTGTCCTTTTCAATGTAGAGAGAAGGAAAAGAAATATGGCATTGCCATAAAAGGCTGAGCTAGCTCATGCTTCTTGGGTAATTTTTTTTCTCCAGGGGATTTGGCCAGGGACTGAGACTGTTTTTAGGTGATTTTGCTCTGGCTGCTCACCTAGCTGAGGCTCTCCACAGCAGCTGGTGGTCTCATATCCAACAAATATTTTTGAAAACTTTCCTGTAGTATTGGCATTGGCTTCTGCATATTGGCCCCTCCTAACCCCAAACTGAGCAGCTACAGGAGACCCCAGAAGGCACATAGCACCTGGGAGAGGAGTAAGGCAGTCCCACCCCCACCAGAACAGTCCTCTTTGGGTAGAAACTGGGTTGGGGTTACTAAAACAAAGATACATGCAGACCTTTCAGTCACAGCCCTGACAAAATTCAAATTTCCTGACAGCAATGATTGGCTTCACACTGGTGGCCTGGAAGTGGGGAAGAGAATTGTACAAAGTTATACAGTCACAAGGCAAGCATACAGACATACCATTACTAATCCCAACAGCTAGTCAGAGTTCATAAATATTATTTTTCATCCTGAAAATGTAGTAATTAATGTGCTAAGGAGAAAAAAAAAAAGCCTCTGTTCTTTATCTCTGAGCTGTTCTGAATGCCATAGGGAGAAAAGGGAGCCAACATTTAATCACACTTGTATTAGCTTGGTTGTACATCTCGAGAGTGTGTGTGTTGCAGCACTCTGCCTCAGAGTCATTAAGTGAGTATTTTATTAAGAAATGTTCTATGTGGCACCAAGGTCTTATAGTTAGGTGTGTGCTTGGTGTAATAAGTTACATTGAACAGAAAAATAGGACTTGGGTTGGATTACTCTTCAAGATTTTCAAATTAGGAATGTCCATCTCTCTTAAAAGGGTGTAAATGCCAAATTTTAAAATGATTTCTTTGAAAGTTTCTAAGGGTTTTCTTTTACATGACAGTATGTTTTCTCAGATTTTAGTTCAAGAAATATTCTTTCTATTATAATATAAGAGTATAATATAATTAATATAATAAACATAAGATATTTTTATAATAATATTTTAACACCTTCTTATTAGAAACAGTTGTTATGGACTGTATTGCACTGGCCAGAAGTTCTGCCTGGGTTAGGAGCATCGTCCATGCAAGTGCTACTGCAACCTCACCTGGAACAGGTTGAGATTTGATTTCATGATGCAACAGTGAGACAGGTACACAGGAGGGATATGAAAAATATGAAAGGTGTTGTTCTCAACAAACAAGATTTTCATGGCTGATCTCCAGTATCTCATAGGCTGTGAGTCTGCAGTGGGCGGGCTCTGAGAAGATTTTGAGGCTGGAACAAATACCTGGAGCATTTCATTTGTGTGAAAATTCACTGAAAAATCAGTTCTACCTAAGGAATCAGTGGAAATTCATCAGTGGATCTTTACTGCATCTCATAGAGAAACAAAACTTCAGACTGGTGACTGTAACTTGTTTATTTCATATTCAAAATGTGTATTACTGCTCCTCCAGAAAACAAACAAACAAACAAACAAAAAGAACTTTCATTAAAACTTTTTCCTCTTCAGCAGTTTAGTAGTTTCTGTACCAATTCACAGGGGAGAGAGGGAGGCAGAAAGACACAAGGTGATTTATGGCCTCCTAAACAATAACTGGAATTACTGAAAATTAAACTGGAATTACTGAAATTGTGGCTTAGGATCATTCAAGGTAAAATGTCTTTGCAGAGCACTGGTGAAAGATGGTTAACCAGGTTTTCCTCTAAAAGAAAAGCTGTTTCAAAAATCGACTCTGCAGAATTGTATTGTAGAGCATTTCATGTTTATCTGGTTTTGGAAAAGCTTTCTTCTGGCAGAGGAAATTTTAAGTATTCAGAGCCATAAAGCTTCTCCATGAGGAGCTGCAGAGATATACTCTCCCTTAAAAAAAGGCACTGAGTAAGAGACATCTAGTTCCAGCAAAACTCTGCCTCTGACAACAAAATTATACATCCTCTGCCAGGCTATTTGCAGTAAGTAAGTCAATTTTAGGAATTAAAAATAAAGTAAAATGCATCAGTTCTGCCTCAATTCATTGAGGGCTTGGCAAATGAGTTTTTGCTGCAGTCCAGGAGCCACCTCATCTCAAAGTCAAGGGCACTTGTTTGAGTTATTAATATTTCTAGATAGAGGGACAGAAGACAGAGTTACTTTGTTTGTGCAGAACAAACTTTAATGCTTTCCTGTATTTTTTGCCTAGTACAGACTTCCTTTACTGGGAGGCTTCCAGTATTTTTCTCATTCTTACTGAGTTGTAAATACAACAAAAAATACACTCTACTGTGGTATCCCCAATTCACAGAGAGGACAGGGAATTAAATATTTCCTTTACAAGTCAGTCCTGGCTTTTTTCTTAAGGGTTTTCTGAGTCTCTGAAAACACACCTACCTACATGTATAAGGTGTTGTTATATAAAAAAAGTAATCTTTTTCTCTGTTTTCAACAGTGCTGTGTGAAAAAGTCTTAATTTTTTTTCAGTGTTGGATGCTATCTCTAAGTAAATAAACATTCTTTAATAGTCACATAGCAGTTGTAAATAATGGATGTAAATGCTCTGTATTAAAAAAAAATCTTTGTGTCCAAAAGCCTGTTTGCTTCTCCCCACTTAAATCCATTGGTCTCACTGGCTAATTTTCTATGCAGACTTTGCTTGAGAAGATATTTGTAACAATTGGCAACCCTTTGCAGTTCTGCAAGGGAGATCTGGGTAGGCACTTCTAAAGACTGTCTGCTTCATTTTCTGGACTTGGAAAACTTCAAGAAAACATTTATTCTAGTCATGGTCAGCTGCCATTTTAATAGTTTCAATTTCATAATAGATCCCCAATACAGCAATATGGTCTGAGGTTTTTTCTTTTCCTGACGAAGTCAGAAAGAGCATTACTTGGCAAATTCAAAAATACCTCAAAAGTTAATTTCAGTGGGATTACTGCAGGAAACAGAGAACAGGTGTTTATAAACTGAAGCCTTAACTTTGCTTAAAACTATAATCCCTTCAGTATGTTTAGGCAGAAATCTGATTTTCAAATTTGATGTATACATTTGCTGGTTACTTAAGGTATGTGCAAATGATGATACTATTCTATTGAATTACTACCTTAAATTTAGGACTCAGGTGCAAAGACTTTAATCCAAACTTTTATCTCTCTGGTTAAATTAATTTTGTTCTTAATTATTTACTTTATTGATGATGGCAGATATTAAAAATATGCTAAATCTTTCTTTGCTCTTAGGGAGGTGTATGTCTGCTTACTCTAAGAGACACAAATTCAGAAATAACAATGTACTAGCACAAATCTTCATCTCATGTAAGGAAATACTCCTGTTTCTCCTCTTTTCCAAAATGATTGTGCACCCTACATCCAAAATACAGTAGGGGAACAGAATGGGGACCTTTGCAGAACAGCTGGTCATTGCTCTTCCTGGACTATTACAGCCAATGCCGGAGTTATTAGTTTTTACAGGTTGGATTTTTGTTAGGATGCGTTTCTTTAAGAGACAAGAAGTTGGGTAAGGATCTCAGGCAGAATGCTGTAGGGAAAGCAAAGCACAGGAGCTTTGGAGTGAAAATGATACTGGTTTTATTTGACAATAAAAATGTTGTTTCTGTGTTAGAAGAAATTACTCTCACAGGGATTTTTTTCTTGTTATGGCTTGACAATCTTGATTTACATTGTCTTGGTTATATAAAATACATCTAAGAAAAAAAAGGCATATGACATCAGTCTTGAAATTCTTGGACATTCTTGCTCATCTGTGGATAAAGAATGGTAGTCAAGTGAAAGTAGTGTCTGTTAGTCAGGCACACTCACCCAAATAATCTGCGTGTGGATTACATTCAACTGACAAAGCTTAAATATCTTATTCTGAAGCTACCTTTAAATTCCAAGGGTTTGATGTCACTGACCAAGCAGAGTATTTTAAACTGACTTTTTATTCAGCATCCATCTTAAGTTGTAGGTTCACAACCCTTCTGTTTGATGATATCACACGACAGAAATATATAACCTCTCTAGGAGATCTTTTCTTTGCAGATTTGAAACATAATTTCAGAGATACAGTGTTTTCAGAAAGGGTCGAGGGCCAGAACCTGAGTGAGATAGGGTCAGGTACCCTGTGTCATAAATTTCAGGAAATGGGTAGGAAGTCTAAAGGCATGATTGCACTGTACAGTAGCAGCTACAGGAGTATGCCAGTGCTGTGTCTGCTGCTGATTCTGCTTTTTTATGAAGGAGGCAATGGAGCAGCTTTGATGGGAGAGGAGGGGATGACCCTACTCTGCTCATTTAAGTCCAATATCTGCATGACAGAAACTGCAAACCAAAGGGTGGATGTACCTTTGCCAGATTTGTGAAACCTTTGTGGCTTTTCATGGAATGCTCATTGACTCCATGTATTTTAACAGTAGTTCAAGAATTTTCATCATGATTATGTTAAGCCCAAAATCTTAAAAATTCACAAAAATTTCAGATGATTGTGCAGAAAAAACTTTTTTTTTGCTGGTGGTTAGGGAAATCAGTCCATGAGAATTGGGAGATAGCTCAGTGGGAACAAAGCCAGTGAGACAGGTATGCTGTGACTGCTTTATTACAACCTGCAGAAGTCTGCATTTTGCTCAGCATGATAAAATGTTCTGCAGTTAATTTCCCTCCCTCCCCCCCCTTTTTTTTTTTTTGTGCAGTAGAAGCATATTTATGGATTACTTGGTCTATTGGTGCCATTGTCTACTGGGTATTTTTCATTGCTCCCGGTGAAGAGTGGTTCAATATATTTCCTACCCTGCTGTCGCTGTTGTAACGTGGACACATAGAAAAACCACACAAGTCCAGGTCACTAGAAAAGCAGCAAAGCTGGGGCTTAATGGCTTTTTCCCAAGATTTTTATATGTTGGTTTGCAAAGTGAGCTAGATGGCATAAAGTAATTGATTCTCTGGCCATCCACCCCCCGAGGGGGTTGGCTCAACTTCTAGCATGTCTGTTCCTAAGTGTTTTTCTAATTGAAGTCTTAACAACCTGGGAAAAACAACTGCAGGTGCGAAAACTGATAAACACTGGTAACTTCGTTTTAGTTAGCATGCATGGGAAAGACATAGTTCTCACAAAATACTAGAGAGCTGAAGAATTGCACTGCTAAAGCTTTGTCAGCATCAACACTCCTCAGTATATTTTTACTCTCATTCAGTTCAGTGCCAGCCCAGCCAATGGCTGGGGAGCAACTTCAGGCGAAGTTGTCTGAGAGCCCCACGATGGCAGCTGGGCTGGCTGCAGACTGGGGTGCAGCAGGTTAACAGTGGTGGGGCAGCCCTTCAGCCCTCCCTCCATGGGGCTTCCCCTCCTTCCCTCTGTCTGTCTCTGTGTATATTGGCAATCGCCTGGAGTAGTGACTCACTCTCCTGACTGGTATGTAAAACCTTAAAGACAGTCATTGTTTTTGCTGCAGGCCTGAATCTCAGCTAGGGGTGCTGGAAATTAAACTTGCAATTTCTGAAACTGTAGCAAGATCTAGAAGCCTAGCAACTGACTTTTCAAATAGATTTACCAGGTTTGTATGGTATTTAATTGCTTGTGTCTTGAAAGCCATTAAATTTACATTAACTTTATCACATTACAAATAGTCAAGGCTCAAACTTACTGTTTTGCAAGAACTCACTAGCTTGAATTTGGATACAATTTGTCATCTGCTTTTACTTTTCATTAAAAATATTTTTTGGTATACTGCTGCTGTATAGAAATGTAACTCAAAATTGTCTTCTGGAAGAGTTATCTAAACAGCTGAGGAATGCTTTATTTGTAATAACTTTGTTCAGTGTACCATTTTCTGCAACCCTTGGAATCTTACTGAAGCAGCAATATGAGATTAGACCCTTAAACAATGTCACCAAGAACATTGCATTTCTGGCAGCGCAGTCCTAGGTGCAAAGGCATGAGTACAAAAATGATTCATGCCATCTATTAAAGGCTAATTTAAATACTGGAATACTGTTTTACCATTCAGATGCTATGAATTATTGCATCTACTGTAGTTTGAGACCAAGTCGAGCCAGCTTGTCTAACATGACAGGAAACTCCAACCTCAAAGGATTTTTTAAAAATTGTAATTGTCACAATAGACAGATCTTCTTTTTATTATACCTATATGGTTAATAATCTTTCATACATCTTAATACAATCCTAATGAAATCTAAAAAATAAATTTCATAGTTCATCTGCTGGTCTACTACAGAGACTGCAGAGCAGTATATTAAAAATGTATTTCTTTTTCACTGTTATTCTCTTCATATTATCCATCAAGTAAATCAAACTTAGAATTCTAACTTAATAGCATAAAATCTCACCCAGACACAATCTGCTTGACGAAAAGACTTCCAACTTTTTTTTAATGGAGACATAAATTATACTGATATTACCAGGGAAAAAGAATTTTAGTACTTTATTCGGTGTTTTTGACAAAACTCTGCATTAGCTTATGGCTTTTAAAGAAACATAATGTTTTGTTTCAAATTCACAGATCTAAACTCACTAGTTTATTAGTTGTGATACCTGTCTTATGTTTCCTGCTTAAATATGTACTGATATAAACCAATTCAGACATTCTCATGCAAGCACATGTGCACAAGTGGGCACATATATCTTTCATGCCACAAAAGTGGGCAAGTTACGTGTTTTCATAGGAGAATCTCTGGACAATTCAGTTCAGCTGTAGAATACAGAGAATATTCCACGTGGTATAATTTGGGAAATCATTTTTTGGCTTCAATTCTGTATGTCTTGAACACCCGTGTATTTCTGCAACTAACATGAATTAAAAGAGGGTGGGCTTCTTGTCAGATGTACCCTGGTATCTTTATATCTCTTAAGTGTGTAGGGATCCTGTCAGAGTCTGAAAAAATACAGCAAGGTTTGGAGGTGAGCTTCATCTGAGCTGTGATTACAGAGGCATTAAGTACCTGCTGAGCACGGGCCTTAGCAAATCTCCATCAATTACCTGCCAGGCTCGTCACTGAGCATCTTTACACAGTGGGGTTGCCACGCTGGTCTTTGCACGGAATTTTTAACATCTCATTTAAATATCTTATCAACCTGTAAAATAAGTAGGTATCTCTGCCAGACTGTCATAATGAAACTGTTCCAATTACTGGTAATTTTCTCTTTCCTTTGTATTAGTTTGTTCCACTCACCCTCCCCTCCCTTCTCCCATTTTCTTGGAATTAATATATAAATAATTATAGAAAAATTAATTGTACTTGCACAGATATATTTCTTTTCTCCACAGTAAGCCATTCTTCTGCGTACTCTTGGAATTATTTCATCTATCACAAAAATATTTTTCAATCCATTTTTTGCATATGGTAAGCATTTTACATTTGGAAGGATCCAGCACCCAGAATGGAGCACTTTGCAGGGTGGGTGGCACCCCCACATGCCTGCTGGCCAGTATGAGCCTCTCACTGCGGGCTGATGCAGCTCACAAACCTGGCCCCCACAAGAAGGCGCTGAGCACTGGTGCATCAGGCCACCGATGTGCCCAAAGCCGAAACCATCTCCTCCCTAATCCATCACTGCAGATGGTGAGGCCACCCCCAGCCTTCTCAGAGACAGTGTGAGTCCTGAACTGTTTGATCCCTCATCGTTCAGGAGCATCCCTTTGTCTTTCATGTGAAAAGCTGCTGTGCTCTGAGGAGGGTCACAGACTCGGGCTTTCCACGTCAGCCTTTACTAAGTGTGTGAGATGAGGCGGTGCAGCCTTCCCGGCCGTCGGGCTGAGGAGCAGCGCTCGCTGCACAGGTGCCGTGCCCTGCAATGGGCAATCACAGCAGGAGAGGGGCTGCCAGCTCCCGGTACTTCTTGGGGAACTTTCTATTCCTCCTGATGCGCGGAGGGCTGACTCACAGCCTATCTCAAATGGCTGTCAGGTTATCAGTGACCATGATAAAACTTTCACTTATCCCAGCTGGGGAGGCTTAGGAGAAAATAGGAATTGCAGTGGGAACCAGCTGCTCACATGTCTCTGGTGAGCAGGCTCACAGGAAGATTTTTACTCAATTTCTGTGTCTTGCATTATTTAACTTACCACCTGATGCAGTAAATCCAGAGAATTACTAGTTGCTGAGATTTTCACTGTGCCTGTTTGTGCAGATACATAAGATAAGTTTCTGGAGAATTTAAGATTACATGAAGGAATTTTAGCACGACATTTTAGCTGGTTTTTATTCTGTGCATGGTGCTCTGGCAGTGCCTGGAGCTTTCAATTCAGTTGCTGCAGTCTGCAAGGATCTACTTTGCATTACTCTGCTCTCTGCACAGACATGTCCTGAAGGCTGATAATAATCAGATACACATACAGAACAATGATCATGATAAAAATCAGTGTAACAAAAACAATTTGCCTGATGATCACAAATGTTATTAATTGATTATCACAGCAGCTTTACATTGTGATTTAAGACAAAGACAGGTTTTTGTTTGAAATACAGCTAAGAAAGAAAAGAGAAATGCCAAAATGTGATTCAAATATAACTTTGTTGTAACTGTACTAAATAGCATATTTCTATGCATATACATTCTATGGAATATTGTAGCCACTCACACAACACAAAGAAAAAATTATCTGAAATTTATTTGTTAAACATTCCATATTTTTCAAAGAAGTTTAAAATCCATTAATGCAAGTATACTTTAGAGTTAAAAAAAAACCTCTTGAATTTTGTTTTGATCCATGCTCTAACATTGTCTGTGGTATGTCACTGAGCCAGGCAATGACACTTTTATGTAGAATGGACGGTACCTTTTTCTACATTTACAGCTACTGCTTTTGCAGTTGCTCAAATATGGTACCTCTGAGAACATATATTTCTCCTTAGTGTGAATAGGGTTATGAAAAGCGTTATAGGGTTTTACCATTTCCCACCCATAAGTCTATCCATTAGCACATGGAATCATATATATTGCAGTTGGTTTTTTGCTTCATTTTGTTTTGTGTTTTTTAGATAGTGTTTTGAAAAGCAAATAATTGTTCTGAATAAAGGGTGGTGGTGGTGAAGTTATTGCCTCAGTTTTAAACTGGCAGTATTTCTTAGGATTATATTTCAACATAAGGGTTTTTATGATACATTTTCAAAGCCTCTCAATTATGATATCTTGTTTTATTTACAACCAATAAAAAAAATTTCTGGCCAGTAGATAAGTGAAGCCTTCTAACATTCAGATTACATACTCATCTTCCAGGCAATTGCTAACACCTTGGAAGCCATCTGCAGGATCTGGTTCTGAGAGGGATCGATCATCAGAAGCTTAGCAAGTGTTATCTATCCTCTTAAAGGGAAGGGCTGCTAGTTCAACCTTTCACTCTCCTGTGAGTCATGGAGCAAATAGTCCAGCAGATGGATCTGAGGTTCCTTCAGACTTGTAAGTTCCTGACAATTCTCAGTATGCTCATTAACCTTGTGCTTTTGAAGAGAAACCCAGTCTGATGCCTGAAGGCTTTCTATATTGACATTTCTGTTGCCAGTAGAGTTGAAGGAAAATACCATTTGTTTTTCATGGGAAAGTTGAGAAAGGAGAAAAAAAAAGGTTGTTTTAATTTCTTTTTTATGCTGACATTTCCTGTAAATGAAAACAGGAAAATAGTCAGTTTTCAAATATTGATTGTATTTTACAAAACAGGGGTTTCAGTATTAACAACAAATACTTTCCAGGATCCAATTTTTAACAAAGAGAATCCAATTTCTTTGAAAAATTCTTGTGGGGGGACAGATAAGTATTTACATTTAAAATGAGAGGTATTCTGTGTGTGAATATGTGAGTTCAAATAACAACATTAATATACTTATTTTAAGAAATGTTTGAACTTTCCTGTTTGATTTTTTTTTTTAAATTACTCTTCTCTTCTCTTCGCTTCTCTTCTCTTCTCTTCGCTTCTCTTCTCTTCTCTTCTCTCGTAAAGTTTATTTTTCAATAAGTAAGCACTAGTGGACAACAGAAAGTTGATGCTGAATTTGTGCCTTCTTTGCACAAAACTGCCACAGAGAGTACCTTGCAGAGTGTGGGTGCTCCTAGCTTCCTTCCATGGAAGCTCATGAGGGTACCTTAAGACTAAGTCCAGATGCCTGGATCAGGTATTTGGCACTGCAATGCTTATTGAAATAGACATAACAGTGGCTCTAACATTACCGAGCTGTTAGCTTCAGAATATGAAACACCTCTGAAACATCTCTGTGTCAAGAACACATGGTCTCCTTCAAAACTGTGCAACCAGAAAATATAGGAATTTCTGCATAAGGACCTATACATTATTTGAATTTAAATGACGCTATCAAAGGAAAAAGACAGGAAAAGAAGGAAAAAAATTGATATGAACAATGCTGTGGGAGTGCCTGCTTGGTACTTGGGTCATGAAAAGCAGTGAATCACATCCTGCAAGGGCCTGTTGCCTCCCCCAGCCATGGCTGCAATGTGGATACCAAATGCAGATGCTTTCCATGGCTGACATTAGACCCTACAAGATCCACACAGAGAGGCTTTCCTTTCTCCAAGTCTCTGCCCAGGCTTGCTGAACTGGTGCCCGTAGCAGCTGAGGGTTTGCTAAGGCTTGTTATGTCCCATTGTCCTTTTTGTCTGAGCCTGTTGCAACTGCTGTTTCCTGCCTGGCTTAGCGTCTTCAGTCGCTTCTTCCATAAAAAGTGCCAAAACTGAGACAAGCATCTATGGCCCCAGGAGGAGCTGTACCCATGAACTTGGGCAATTTTTAATTCAGCTTTTCAAGGATATACAATTTCTAGCTATGTTAACATCTAAAATGCATTGGTTAGTAAAGATTGTGACTAGTACTGCAAAAATGGACAAAGTCTCCAAGTCATGTAGAATAGCACTGGGCCAAAAAGCTAAAAATAAGAGTTATTTTTGCTTTCCAAGGGAACAAAACAGAAAATGAGAAACATCATATAGCCTGTGAGAACACTGACTTGTAATTAATTTGTTGATACTGAATGAGGTGCAATGCCTAACAAGTGGAATTGAAAGTTATTAACAAATACACTTTTATCTGTTTCTTTTTTTTGCATAGAGGTATCTGTCACATTTTTCCTCTTACGAATGTAAGAGAAGCATTTCTTTAGCAAACTGATAACAACTAGCAGCATTCAATGAAACTGATCTTCACTGCATATTAATCATGCAACTTCTATGTCTGCAGCCACTCCTGCCTGCAGCCAGGACTCTCAAGTACCTGTAGCATAAAAGAATGATGGGAAAAATGAAGCAGGAATCAAGAGAGAGCAACTCTAAGTATCTTTCCAGATTAACCTTACCATTCTGATTTCTGAATTGGATGCAAATTGTTCAGGCATTATTCTATCTTTTTATGGAAACATAAGTAAACATCAGTGGAATACAGTTCTGCTATGCTGCTGCCTTTTCTATTCATCACCTTCACTTTGTCACCAGTCATCTTACATAGTAGTAGTTAATACAGGCAATAAAATATAACTATAGATTCTCAGTCTTTGCTAAGCTAATGGTTGTAATCCCACAGTTCTCACCCTGGCAGGCATACATTTCCCCCGTTTGCTCTTTCTCTTTTTTCACACTAGTGTACTTCTTACTTTCCCTTTTCATGCTCAGAAATCTCATTCAACAGTCAGCTCAGTTTGCGTATTACCTGATAATAGGAAATGAATCAAGCTGTGCACTGCTCTCTGTGCCTTGCAGAGCACCATTATTCCATGATAATAGTAGAGATAGATCAGTATGGCAGAACATATGTTTGATTAGTATCTCACAACAAGGGCCCAAATTTTATTGGTATTTAATATCGATAGGCATCAGAACAGAGATCATCATCTTAGTGAGAATCTGTGCTAGGCTTAGTGCCTAGCTTAGTGTGCTAGGCTTAGTATGATTATCACTACTCATAGCCTCGGGTATTTGATATTATTATGGCAGTAGTAATGCAGGGTTGTAATGTCATGCAAGTAGTTTGATATCTATATTTTCTGAATTTCATTCTGCTTTATATATTTTAAATATGTGTAATATGGAAAACCGAAGATACCTAAGTGCCCAGCAGGGTGATGACAAAATTTGCTCTAAAGATGACATTCACTGCTCATTCTCAAACAGCTGCAATTTTACATCAAAATTCTTGATGTCTCTGCTTCTTTTATTTCAACAATTTGACAGTACATAGAAGGAATACTACCATTTAAGTAAGTTACAGAATTCAGTTCAGTTGAAAAGTTATTGCAAACAACTCTCATAGGAAAGGCAAAAGTAATCACAAAACTTAAATTTAAATGAATTTGAATTCTCATTATGTTTGATAAAACAGAAATTGAGCAAAAATATTTCCTTTAAAAGTGGTTTTTTTTTTTTTCCACCATAGCATCTTGCTATTTCATCAAAAATTTAATAACACTTATCCTTTGACCACAATCTCACTGCTCATGTGTGGTATCCTTGAAGAAATTTTGCTATTATTATTATTACTACTGTTAGTAGTACTTCCAGAGAATATATGTCTAAATATTCTACACCTGGGCAAGATCTCCCTTTGCACCCAGTGCTATATTAACTCAGAACTAAAAAGGTATCCCAGCCAAAAGCTTAGAAATCAAAGCACAAGACTACTTTGGTAGGCAAGACACATAAAAGAATGAGCATCAGTCAGGCTCACCACCACCATTTTATGAAGAAACTATTGAAAAAATATTATATTTGGTTTAAAATGTTTAAAATACCACACAGGCATAAAATACCATTACAGGTGAAGAGGAGGGAAATGACAACTAAATTATGTGAGAAAAGGAAGGTTATTTTCTGAATGACAGTGGAATCAAACATCTTTTCCAGGGCTGCAGAAAGGGGGATGGCTGGAGAGGAGAGCAGAGACACGAGGCTGGATGCTCACGGAGAGCTTGCCTGTGTGCTTGGAGCGGCACTGCAGGGAAACACTCCCCGGAGCTCAGTCCTGGAGCTGGGGCTGCTCTGGGCAGGGGGCTCACAGGCTGCAGCCAGATGGACACTCCCAGGTCAGGGGGCAGTGCTGGCCGGGGTCCCACCCTCGCTGAGGAGTCGCTGGCAGATGCAAAACAGGCACGTGGGTCCTGCAAGGTCACCGAGAGGCCTTCAGAGAGGAGTCTGCTGGTGCCATCTGTGTAAAGAAAATAGGAAGTGTGCTCCTTTCGGGGGGAAAGGAAACTGTTGTGTGTGTCATAGCTACTCCTCATTAAACTGTTTGTAAACAAGTAGCTTGTTTAATCTGCCTCGGAGTATATGTGTTGCAGGATAAAATGTTTCTGTGAACTGGCCACCACAATTATAAGGGGCCATGAGATTATGCTTTGCAGCGTAGAGCTGATCATGGGCAATTTACTACAAGGTGAAATAATAATATTTATTTCTTGCCTAAGTCATCAGGAAGATCTGCTTCAGGGAACTGGAGCATTTTCAGTAGAGACCTTGACCAGTCAGAGTAATTAAAAGCAGTTCAAAGATATCCCGAGAGAGAAAAAAGAAACAGTCTTGGGAAATAATAATGTGGGGTGTTTGTCTGTGTTTTGGGCAAACTAGCAAAGGAAAATTACTGGGTAATTTAGCTAGATAGCTTCTCAGAGTGACTTAGAGCCTAGTGACAAATCTTGATTTGAAAAAAGCACAGAGGCTTTCTGCGAGCCTAAAAAAAGATGCTGTCACTTTAAAGGATTTTGTTAACTGGGGAATGTTATATTTTGGAAACTTCTGTGTTGGGTAAATTTAGAAGGCAGAATAAGGTTGCTCTGAACCCCAAAAGTGAGTTCCATGGGTGCTCAAAATGCACACGGGCATCTAATTTAATACTGGATGCACCCGAGAATGAACATAAAAGCAATAAGATAAAAAGGACCTTTAATCTCAGCAAAGGATAAAAGGAAAGAGTTAGTGAGAATGTCAGGTAGATTAATTAAAGGAGTCACAGTGAACAATATTAGGCAGTAAATAACATTAGGGCATAACATAATTACCATTTCTAAGGGTTATTTATCACCAAGTAACCCTTTTTGGTCTAGGCCAGTCTTAATCCCCGTGGGCTCATGTACTTTTCTGGAGCTGCCACACCTTTAATTATGTAAACCTTTAGCTTTCTTAATTTTTAGTGCTGATCTGTGCTTGGACAAGTTATTGTTACGTTTTGGTTGGATCCTTCCAGCCCTCTGGCCCCAGTCCCTCATTTCTTGATGGATTTGTGAATTAGAGTCTGAGGCAGTGCTTGCACTGAAGCATCATCTCTTTGTAACACACTGAGCATTCCAGAGATCTCAGATGCCACCAGCTGTGTGTTTGTCGGGGGCTTCCTTGTGGTGCTCCTTTGCAGTTGGATTTTAAAAGGCTTTTTCTCCTGATGTTCTGCACCCTTTTTTCCCCAGGTAGCAGCACATGACTGGATCCTGCAAGGACAGAGATGAGCCTGCTTTAGTACCTGCTTTTGTAAGAAGTGGGATATCTTTCAATTCTGATGTAGTATTCCTTGCACTGTTTTGTAGTAACAGCCAAGCAAGTGCCACAGGAAAACCTGCACTTTTCCCCTCTACTCCCAAGGTCCAATTGACGTGTTTGTCTTTCAAGTTATAATGAAAACCATTCCCTGAAGGAAAATGACTATTTTTTTCAAGGCCAAATGTTTACAAATGTTGACTCTTTATAACATTTTGTTAAAAAAAAAAAAAATGGAATAAGCACTTTGAGGGGATAAGAAATGACCAGAAATGCTTCAGCTATGCATTTCGGAAGACATTTTTTTGGTAACAGAATTAGTTTTGTTTAAATACATATGAAAGCTTAGTTAAATATTTAAAAGATCAAAATCAAACAAGAATAATGTGATATTACTGAGACAATATTCTTGGATTAATACCAAAACAAGTCTTTTAAAATTTACTACAAATTAACTCCTCAAGACATGTCCAAAATATTATACTATTTACATGTTCAGTGAGTGAAAAGAAGGTGCTAGATCTCCTTTTACTGGAAAATACTCCTTGCACTTCCCAGAGAACACCTCAATAAGCTATTATGTCAGTGGACCTTCACCTCTGCTCCTGAGGTTCTGTGGCAGTAATTCATGTGATTTAATTCTGATTTTTCAAAGATTTAGTCAAAGTTTGTTGCTCAGACTTCTTCTGCAGACACTGAAGAAAGCTGAGGAACTCCAAAGGGTCCATACAGTTGGGAAGAAGTGCTTTATGGAGAAAGAATCTTGTCTCAGAGGGAGTCTAGATAGCCAGATAAGGTCTGTAATTAAAGGAAGCCAGGATATGAACTCAAATAGAAAACTGCTTTGTTACAGTGTTAAATATAAGTACAAAGGAAGTAATACCAGCCTTGCTTTTGCACACTCTGAAAAAAAAAGTGGAGAGGTGAGAAGGGCTAGTGGAACTCAGAGATTTCCATGGTGCTTGCCTCAGAAGAAGAAATTCCTGAAGTGAAGGGTATTACTTTTTCTTCTGTCTTCACCTTTTTCTTACAGTTATTTATAGCCATAAAGACATATATCTGTACACATATATTCCATCTTCACAAATGACTTAACTTCTTAGTGAAATTGAGTAGTTTTCTAAAACTGAAAGATCAGCCCCCAAGTTATAGGTGCCTAATTTATTAAGAATTTCTTTAACACCTGAGTGATAAGCAAAAGTTGGCTTGAGATGCTAAGCTGGCAACACATCCAAAAATATTTGTCTTATGTACATAGCGATACAGTTGTGCTACTTAAGCAACCTTATTATAATGTTCTGAGTCCTTGCCTCCACTAGGCATTAAAACTATGTTTTTGTCTTACATTGACCAAGATTATGGTCATTAACATGTAGTGAAGACTGAAGGTGTAATTTAACTAAATTCTGATAAATCAAGGTAACCCCATAACTCCTACTTAGTGTTCTCAGTTTGTTCAAACATGTGAAAACTGTACTTTCACTAGGATTCTTTATCTTTTTTTACCTGGTGTGTGGTTAGAGCACACATTTTTCCCCTAGCTTGGGCATACTATTGAATGTGGTATGTCTAAGTATGGAGTTTGCCTTGTGTGCTAGCTATGCTAATGAGTAAACACTGAGAGAAACTCATCTTGGTAAGTTTAAGGCACATTAGTAATATTCTGATCTACCTACACTATGCTTCTCACATGCCTTAATTGGAGCCTACTAGCAGCATATTTAGAATATATTTAAATATTCAACTCAATTCAAGGGCTCCCAGTACTTAAACATTATGGCTGTCATACTTATTAATGCTGTATATCCTCTTTTCCTTACAAAAGAGCCCTGAAATGGTTTTAAATGACAGAACAATGTGAAGATGAAAGTGTGAAATACCTGGAAAATTTACTTCCTATATCAAAGTAGCAGTGGAAATACATCTTTAAAGATGGAGCAATCGAAATGAATAGCATAAAAGCACTCATTAATATGCTGTCGTATTTATAATAATACCCCTCATTTTTATTACAACACAGAAGTGCTGTTACGTCAGCTGCTCTACTTTCAGATCTTCTGCTAAATGACCAAGCCTTTTTATTACTTAAGTGAGAAAATACATAATGCCTAGTCAATAAGTCTGTTTACCTTTGGCAAAAACTGTGCAGAAACCCTGTGCTGTTGCAGGTGCTGAGCATCAGACAAGATGCTTCAGCCTGAGTGAATCAGGGGCACTGAGCACCTGGCAGGATTGAACCCTGCACAGAAAGGAAGAACTCAAGGTCAGTACGTGGAGCTGTGTTACACTTCCTTTGACGTTTTGAGTCCGTAAATGTAGGAGTGGATACGTTGCTTTCTTTTGGGAAGGTTTTTTCCTTCAGTAAAATAGATGGTAATATGTCTAAAAGTCTGCAAATATGTATTTAAAATGGGCTTGATGAAAAAAGAAAACCAAATACCTCTGAAGACAAATTGTTTATGATTTCAAAATAATAATCTTTCTGACCTGTTTTAGAGCCCACCATGCAAAGCTCAGAATCTGGAGGATCAGACATCTCCTCCCATGCATGCCCATCATGAATTCTCATCACACCATGGCAGGGAAAGGCAGATATTCTGACTGACTTCAATAGAAAGACTGGTCTCCTGTATCAAGTTAACAGTGAACCATTGCTAGAGCAAGTGAATTTGAGGACAACATTTTGGCCTGTAGGCCAAGTTCCTCAAGACAGAAACATTGGAGGAAAGGCAAAATGCCACTCACATTTGCAGTGTGGTATAAATAAATAATATTGGCCAAAAGTGAAACTACTCTGAAAGTTATCCTTGCTTTTAGTTCAAACAAGGAGCTCCCTGTGCAGTGAACAGAATAAATGGAGCCTGGTTTCCTATGGATTTGTGCCTCACAGTTGGATTCTCTGGTGTCTAGTAAAGTGTAAGCCCCATTTAAAAGTTTTTCTTGCATTGCAGGTATTTAGGCCATCCATCTCCCATGGTGTGAGCTCAACTGAAGCCTGTTCCTAAATGGAGCATGCTAAGAACTGCTTTTCCTTCTGAGCAGCAATGTCTTTTTGCTAAACTTGTGGAATTTTATCTCTGACACCCTTTTCTCACTGACTGAGGTTGGCCAACAGGTTCAAAAGTTAGGGATACAATCAGATAGACAGTAAGCCTCACAAGCATGGGCACTATAAGATACATATATATATAGATAATGTGATGTTAACCAAGATAGATCAGATTAATCTGGGTTGCCTGCCTCTTTGGTGCCAGGCCATCACTGGCCCATGTAGAAGAAATTCCCAGAAATTCCCAGATGGGCTTCAATGAGCTCCCACAACAGGTGGATGAGTTCTTCACTTCTGGCACAAGCTGCCCTTATGATGCACAGCAGTATCCAAGTCTGCCTTTTGCACATCCTTTCTGTAACATTTCCCTGTAGAGGGGGACTCTGAATGTCTCCCCTCTGCTGTGCTAGGTTCTCATGGAAAGCCTGAAATATGTAAAATCACCAAAGATTAGCTTTATAGTGAGTTATTTATCTCTCATGGCTATGATAATTTTTTTTCAAGCCATTACTGCCTAGGAGTTTCTTTTATGACATTTCTTACTGCATTTTTCACTTCTAAAATTGCAGCCTTGCTTATGGCTTTTAATGACCTATTCTGGAAATTTTAGCCTCCTTCAAACTGCTGGGAAAAAATGGATTTCAGTGAAGAATAAAGTTTTTTTGCCTGACAGAGCTGAGTCTCTAGTCTGAAAATTCTTCTGAGGCTGGGGAGGCTTGTGCCACTTTCTGCCAGTAAGATTATGCTGTGTAAGTGGATTGTGACTCAAAAAAAAAAAAAGTGATTCAGTTGTGTAAGACATATAGATGTTGCCAGTTTGTCAGTACTTGAAAAACAAAGCATCATCTGGTCACTGCCAGTGATTAGGCAATTTAACACAACATCAAAAGAATTGAGGCAGTTACCTGATTTCTTCCATATCTGCTGAGTTAATCCAATATAATTTCTGGCCAGTCTTAAAACATAATGAGAATAAATATTGTAGGAATAAATTAAAATGGATCAGTGAGAAAAGATATTAAATTCTCCTCATTAATCTGCCATGGAAGCAAGATTAAAATAATTACAGTTTAAAATTTTACACAGGTTTCAATAAATTCCAAACAGACTTTTCAATAATGGATTACGGCTCAATGACAATTGTTAGAGATGCCATCTAATGGGACAGATGTATTATCTGTATTTTATAGTCATGTAAAAATGTAATAACTTTTGGTCACAATTAACTAATATCATTTGAAGCTGGAATATTGATTGGCAATCACACATAGCAGCACCAAGTAATTAACAGGAGATTCTTCTAATGGTTGATGGACATGAATACTCCAGATACTTAGCCAGCATCCCCCCTGCTGACTTTTGCCTAGGAAGAAAGCAGACTTTGTAGGGTGTTTTCCTCTTCTGCCCAGGCTGACAGAGAGAGAGAGAGAAATTGAGTACTAGGTACACTCATGCTTACTAGAGTTGTACTGATGTGGAGGAAGAGGAATTTGTGTAGTTCAAGTTTTGGCTGCCTTTCTTCCAGAATCAGAAGGGATGGAAGAGTCCTGACAACTTTCTGTTCATGACTAGTGTCTGCAGTTGGCAATGTATGCCTAAAACACTGATCATGCTACACTATTCATCTATTTAGTCCTTTTCTTATAAGTAAAGGAAACCTGAAATTAAAATTCCATAACTCTGAGAATGAAGAACCACAGATTTAATACTGGCATTTGCAGTCCTTGCATACTGTATGTGCTTTTACTTGGATGACATAGCTCATGATAGGAGAGCATTGTTTCTAGACCTAGAAGAGTATCTTTGGATCTGGGATAAAAGGAGCTTGAGTCCTGTGTGCAGTTTCAGTCAGAGCAATATAAACAAGTCATTAAGCTATGAGAGTGTCCAAAGGAGGGCAGAAAATATGGTGAAGGGCCTTGAGGGGAAGTTGTATGAGAAACAGCTGAGGTCACTTGATCTGTTCAGCCTGGAGGAGATTGAGGAGAGACCTCATTGCAGTTCACAACTTCCTTGTGAGGAGAAGAGGAGGGGCAGACACTGATCTCTTCTCTGTCTGGTGACCAGTGACAGGACCTGAGGCAAAGGCCTGAAGTTGTGTCAGGGGAGGTTTTGGCTGGGTATAACAAAAAAGTTCTTCACCCAGAAGGTGGTTGGGCGCTGAACCAGGCTCCCCAGAGAAGTGATCACAGCACCAGCCTAACAGAGCTCAAGAAGAGTTTGGACAATGCTCTCTGACACATGGTGTCTCTCTTGGGGATGGTGCTGTGCAGGGCCAGGAGGTGGAGTTGATAATCCTTACGGGTTCCTTCCAACTCAGCTTATTCTGTGATTCTGTGATGTATTGTTCTTCCAGATCCATCACATGAAGCCTGTATGTTTAGTCATTGACTGTAAAGATTCTGGTTAGTTTTGGTTTTCTTGTATGACTCCAGGTTAAGGAAAGTTCTAGCAAAACAAAACAAAACAAAACAAAGCAAAAAAAAAAAAAAAAAAAAAAAACAGAGGGAAAGCACATTTGAAGATGAGGAAAAACATACTTCCATTTTTATGAAAATTCTTGGAAATGCAACCTTTTAAAGTTTCAAATCTAGGAGAAAGCAAAGTTACAAGTCTATTCTCTTTATGAGTTGACATGAAGGTGAATAAGAACTTAGGTATCATTTTTTTTTTTCTTCTGTATTCAATGGTCAACTATAATTTTCCCTCAGGGAGAAGAAAACTATTCAGATTGACAACATTAGCAAATATTTCTCATTTCTATTCTTCAGGTAATTTGTTTTTCATTTGAGTTTGCTGTTGTCCTGCTTCATTCATGTTGACTTTGCTCATATAGAGAATATTTCCTTCCTATAAAATTTGGCATTTAAAAGGAATTTGAAGTGCAGGTTCCCTTAAAACCTGAATTAAAATATTTTAGAAGATTGATACTAATAACTACAATGTTAAAATAAATAAGGAGGTTCAGTCATAAGTGAATCTAGTTTTACCACAGTGTTTTAATTTAGAACCAATAATTCTTACAAAGACAAATCTTACTGTTTGGCTCATAAAGTAGATGAAATGATACATACACAGTTGTTGGCACACTGTCATCTTTTTTAGTTTATCTTATTGGAGATTCTCGTGTCTTTCTCCATTTTCATTATGATATTTTTATTTTTTTATTATTGCTACATTTAATTGTTATAAAATTCAAGGAGAAGAGACATAGGACTTAGAAAATCCATGTTAAATGAGCAAACTTATTCTTACTGCTAATAAGAATATTTTATTTTCCTCCTAGCTACCTCAGACAGCTTCTTTTCCCTAAGAAACAGACAACATTTAGAAGTTTAGTCCTTCAGTTCCTCAAAAAAGACAAAAAATTGTCCTTAATATCTGTATTCCTTTCAATGTACTTTTTTATTTGCTTTTAGGCACAAAATCAAATTTCATACAAGAGTAAGAAAGCATTTTTTCCTCATTTTCTCAACCTTTGATGAAATAGAATAATTTTTGTGTGCTGTTTTAAATGTACATGACGAAAATAGATGTATAGTTATAACCTTTAATGAAATTGCATAGTAATTAAGTATTCTATAATTTATTTTCAGCTCCTTACAAGACTGCAGGTCTGACATTGAAGAACAGTGGAATTTGGCATGTTTCTGATTTCTGGTGAATACCTATCAATTTATAGAATCCTGCTAAATTTAGTATTGTGTATTTAATTCCATAATATAAAATGTATTAAAAAAAAAATAGAGATGTAAAACTGAGAGATGTCTTTTGAAGAGTAATACTAATAGGCAGTACAAAATGAGACCTTTTTATTCTTATGCCTAAATTTAGCCACAGTAGCAAAATGCTATATAGCAGTCAATTAATTAGGGTTTCCTTTTGTGAGTGCAGAAAGTAAAATATTTGACAACATGGAGTAATGAGGTGGTAAAGGGAAGATCCTCCTCTTTCACAGAGGCTGTTGAGGCACAGCTTGGCTTGTGCTGGTGTGCTGAAATCAAGTGCAGGTTCTATCCCTTGTAAGGCCACACAGCTGAACTTAATTTTACCATATTGCAAAGACCGGAATCTTCAGTTAACATCTACCACATCCTGGCCCCTTAATCTCTGTATTATATGGTGGCACCTCCCACAGAAAGAGTTCTAATATTCTCACAGAACCTCAAACTAATTGTTATTGCATGTCAAACATATGGAACTACAATTCATATTTACTAGTATTAGCTGATTGCACTGAATATATTTAATCTTGTTTTCACCACTTGATTTTGGTTTTTAGTGAAACTTTCCCTGAAACAAATGCTCTTTAAAAATTATTTTAAAATTTCTTTATCTTGTATCAAGGTATACTTTCAAAAATATATTTGTGAAAAATAAAAATCTCTTTCAAACTATCATACACTGTAAGTAGGAATGATGCAGCAATAAAAGAAGTTGTTGATATTCAGAGTTCTTTCACAAGTACTTTACTCAGAAGATGCTTTTGTTCATAGCATCAGAGACCTAATGCAGTTGCCTTCTCTGTGCTGCTTTCCTCACACCTTCAGGGTGACCTGTTTGTACAATCAGCCCCAAACACGCCTTACTCATTGTGAGTCAGACCAGTTTCAAAGTTTAAATAGGACATTTTTGCTGGCTTAATTCAATTAGATGGAAGTAGGTGAGGAGAAACTCGCCCAAAGAGCTGAGCAGGCAGATTTTAGCAAGGTGGTCACTGCACTGTGAGCGTGCCAAGCAGGATGAGTAGGTTGGAAGATGACGTGGAAGGCAGTGCCAGAGCATCAGCAGACATGACCATTCCCTGCTTGTTCACTGGGACTTACTTGTGTCTCAGCAAGGGTCAGGCAATATTCTCCTAGGAACAACCCCTTTTTTTTGTGTTTGAGATACAGAATGAAGTTGAATAGTTCTTAACTTGGTGGTTCTAATGTGGGATGGAGACAGAGTGAGGGTTATTCCCCACCAGTAGGAAACCATCAAGTTTTGGATTTGAATTCTAAATGATTAGATTATCTTTGGTTATGCTTATTGATAACTAGACACTCCCACTATACCCTTGGAGTCTGGGAACATTCAGGCTTGGAGTCTGGATTTGAGGACATCTTTGATTTGATTCACACTTGCTACTTGTGTACTTGCTGCCAACATTGTTTAGATAATGCAGCACATCTGACAGGCTCTGTAGGAAAAGCATGTCAAACAATGATGCTTTTTGTTGTGGCCTGGCTGGAATGTTAAACCAGACTTTAAACTATAGTGGAGTCAAGAAAAGATTAAAACGTTCTTTAACAAAGGCTTCAAATGCAGAAATTAAGCAACTTATTCCTTCCACATCACAACCCTTGGATCACAGCCAGGGTAACATTTACAATGTACTGAAGGAGCTCATTCATCCTTCAGATAAAGTGATTTTTTTTTGGTTTTGTTTTGTTTTAAAAAATGGAATATATTTCCAGCACAGAATCTTGATCTGCCCAAGAGTGCCAGAATCACACTAGATGTTAATTCTCAAAATTATTTTATTGCTCTTGGGAATGTATCAAGAGAGTATTACTTTTTATTATTATTTATTTATTTT